>JAODAL010026967.1:0-55796 GCA_025379985.1 Phyllomedusa bahiana
ATGTTCAGTGTTATTTGAATAGATTGGGCTTTTATGGACGCGATGATACCAGTTATGTGTAACTTTTTTTATATATATATATATTTTTTTTTATTTGTAACCGTTTGAACTTTTTTTTACTTGCACATTTAGTTCCCCTAAGGTACTTGACCACCAGAGGCTCAATCGCTTATACATCCTTCTGTATTATGTAAATAATGCAGAAGGGTGTACCAAGATGGTGGTTTTATTAGTTCTTGCTTGAGGCAGGAAGTAATAAAAAAGTTAACCTGCTGGGTGTGGGAGCCTTTAGCTGCCGTGCTAACCGATCGACGCCCCACAATCTTGGCTTGAATGGGCAAACTGGAGGGAGGAACAATGTGCAGCAACGTTGCTCATTCATTTCAAGCCGTGGCATTGAAAGGGTTAATCAGCAGGGAATGGAGCCAGCTCTGATCTCTGCTGTTAGCAGCAGGTGTTAGCTGTAATCAGTAGCTGGCACCCACCATCTATGTAGTGGACTCATTGAGTACACCCGCTACATAGCTATTTACCGTCAATAGGACATGCACATACGCCCATTGCCGGAGAGGGGTTAAATATTATTTTTGAACAGGAGCATAACTAGAACTCATACTGCACAATAGCAATGAGATGGGGCCTCCATAATATTCCCGGAAATGCAGCATAGTAGCAAAAATTTTTATGATTAAATAATGCCCCTATATCAGAGAATCGATAGTGTTCGGTTGTAGAAAGCAATGATCTGGTTACTCCCTACAAAAAAGGAAATGTTCTTGCATCTGAGTGGACCCCCTAAATTTCTAGGCCCCATTGCAGCTGCTATGTCTATAGCTACAATGAAGCTATTGGGTCTTTTTTTAAAAATAGTATAAAATCCCTTAAAAAAATGCAGATTTAAGGGGTTTTTCTAAACAGATTTTGATATGATAAAGGGTTGATGGGAAAAGTCCCACTCGGGGCCCCAGCCAGTCCCCGGAACGGACAAAAAAAATTCATTCAGAATGGGGGCCCGTGCTTTGTGTGATCCCTTTTGTTCTATGGGAGAAATACCGCCAAACCAGGCTTCCTGTCTCGGAGCTCCAAAACAGAATGGAGAGATGTGAAAAGTGTACTGTTTCTTACTATGAGCGACATTTCAGGGCCCCTTTTCTGAGATAGAAGGGCCCCGCCCCTAAAAAGATTTTGATGGCAACCCTCTTGTATGCCATAACCTCTTGATGGAAACGAAAATTTAAAGGGGTTGTTCATGCATTGATTATTCACCTCAGTCGGTTTTCTTGTTTTATTTAATTCGGGGGTGTTTATGGGTTTAAGGCTGCAGTAAGAGGTCTTTTAGTATAGCAACCAGTGCTGAAGCCAAATCATGAGGTTGAAACAGGTCTGTAGCTTTAGCGACCTGAGGGGCTGAGCAGCCCCTACAAGAGGAGTATTAGGAATGGTAGGACATGTTAATGAACAATTTTATTGCAAAGTTACTTGTTTTTGCAAGATCTTTAAAAATAAAAAAACAACCTTGTGTGAGGGGAAAAACCCCTTTAAGCCTGAAACTGCATTATTGGGAGATGTCTCCCAAAATTTTTATCAAGTGTAGTCAAAATTTTTTCCTAGTTTTGAAAACCTTTTTCAGCGCTTATTGGATTGGCATTGCTGCCTAGTTTGCAGTTAAATATCATTCAGTACCTTATTTATTATCTAGGTTAATGTGCTATCACATGGAGTGTTTGGTTTTTTTTGGTGCGTTTATGCATTTTTTAGTGCTTTTTTTGCCGAAATGCATATCATTAATTGCTGTGTATTTCTGCAGAAAAACTGCACCAAAAAAGCGTCAAAATCGCACCAAAAAAACACTCCATGTGAAAGCACCCTTAAACTACAGCTGAAAAGGACTTAAGGGTGGACAGTAATCTTAAATTGAGTTACCAATTGCAGCATGGGCATAACTATAGCTATAGTAACTGCTACGGAGCCCAGAGGTTGAGGGGACCCATTCAGATACAAGAACATTGTTCCTTTTTATAGAGGAACAAGGAGTTGATTCTCTGCCCCTAGCATACTATGTGGGGTTTTCTTTTATTGGCGTATTTTTTTATACCTTAATACCTTAATTATTGCTACCTACTGTATTGCTGTTTTAGTTTGTCATTAGGTGGCGGGGCCCCATCTCATTTCATTATGGGGCCCTATGAATTCTAGTTACACCCCGGGCAGCTACTACTGTCAAAGCAAATAAAATCATTGGTTGCATCAATAGAAGCTCATGACAAATAATATAGTTTTGCCTCGGCACTTATGAGGCCACTTATAGAATATTGTGTATAGTTTTGGTAACTGCAATATAAGGAGGACATAGCTTAGCTGGAGCGGGTGCAGAGGAGGGTGGGCAAGTTATTTAGGGGAATGACTGCAAGACCAAGGCAGCCAAATAAATTTGATAACTGAGGTTTGAAAAAAGATGGACTTAGGATTGATGTAATTAACATGTACAGATATGTGAACAGACAGTGCCCAGAGCTCTCATGACCTTTTTACACCTAGGCCTGTAACCATGACAAGGGGGCCTCTTCTAGGTCTAGAGGAAAGAAGTTTCCACATCATCTCAAGATGTAAGAACAGTGACACTATAGAACTCGCTGTCTCAAGAGATTGTGATGGTAGCAGTGTCACACTGGAGTACTTGGGGCCCATCAATGGAGTTGATTCTTGGGGCCTACCAATGTAGTTAATTGTCGGGGCCCACCAGTGGTGTTGATTGTTGGGGTCCACCAGTGTGTGTTGATTGTTGGGGTCCACATTTGTACTTGTTGAAATGAAGTTAGTTGATTTTTGGGGTCCACCAGTGGATTTGATACTTCGGTGCCCACAAGTGAAGTTAGTTGATTTTTGGGGCCCACCAGTGGAGCTGATTCTTGGGTCCCACCACTGGAGCTGGTTCTTGGGGTACACCAGTGGAGTTGATTCTTGGGGCCCACAAGTGAAGCTGATTATTTGGCCTCAGCAGTGGAGTTTATTCTTGGGGTCCAACAGTGGAGTTGATTCTTGGGGCCTAACAGTGTAGTTAATTTTTGGGGCCCACCAGTGGTGTTGATTGTTGGGGTCCACCAGTGGATTTGATACTTCGCTGCCCACAAGTGAAGTTAGTTGATTCTTGGGGTCCACCAGTTGAGTTGAATCTTGGGGCCCACAAGTGAAGCTGATTATTGGGCCCCAAGAGAGGAGTTAATTATTGGGGCCCATAAGTGGAGTTGATTCTTGGGGCCTATCAGGGTAGGTAATTTTTGGGGCCCTCCAGTGGTGTTGATTGTTAGGGTCCACCAGTGGATTTGATTCTTCGGTGCCCACAAGTGAAGTTAGTTGATTCTTGGGGCCCACCAGTTGAGCTGACTGTTGGAGCCCACCAGTGTTTTGATTCTTGAGGTCCATCAGTGTGTTGATTCTTGAGACCCATAAGTGAGTTGATTCTTGGGACCTACCAGTGGTGTTGTTTCTTGATGACCAACAGTGGAGTTGTTTCTTGGGGCCCATCCTATAGCTACTGTTTACTTTTGCAATATGTCTCTTTCTCTGCCCTTCTATCTGAAAAGCAGCACTAGACCTGTCATCTTCTGGGACCAACCAAGGGGTTTCCTTTGCTCCCCTGTGAGCCAGTCTGAGCCTGGATGGTAGAGTCACTGAACACGTTCAAGAAGGGTCTAGATACCTTTCTTGACAGATATAATATTAAAGGTAATGGGTTCTAGAATCCGGAGAAATAAATTTGATCTAGACATTGATTCTAATGCGATATTTGGAGCCAGGAAGAAATTGTTCCTCTTGTGGTAATTGGCCTCCACTTCATGGTGGTTTTTTCCTTCCTCTGGATGAACACAGAGTTATAGGTTGGACTTGATGGACCTGTGGTTTTTTTTCAACCTTATTAACTATGTAATACTTAAAGAGCCCCTGTAGTCCCTTCAGAATGTAATTGACCCAATGCCAATGTATACTTTTTGGTTTTAATTTTTTTTTATAACTTTTTCTTTTTTCCATTTTTACTATAAAGGTCTCCATTGTCACACTCCGTAGAAGTAAAGCTGTTAGTAAGGCTTTTAGCTGTTACTAGTCAGCATTTTCCACAGATAATGTACTGAAATAATGTGCAAAACACACGTTGGACCGCCACTTGGAACTGTTCAAATCTAAACAACACTGAGCTGCATGCAAGACGCTCGCCCACCCAAATTGTCTTTATGCACTAGCGATTAAATAGCTCTGGATACAGTAACATGGATAGAGACTGTGGCCTGGTTTCAAGAAAATAAGAGGGGTATCCTCAGCCAAGTCTATGATGTATAAGATCTGACGGGATTTTGGCCCAACATCAAATGCCCAGTTACCCCTGTTACCCAACAGGGCACTTAGTTGCACTATTGTCCTTTTTGGAAAATCTAACACCCCCTCCAAAAAAAGAAAAGTTCTTCCACAGACAGAGGAGGTTTGGAAGCCTTAATGTGACTAGCTTCCAGAAAGCGTGCATATTAAAGTGTACATTCGATTAAATAAGTCACTCTGTAAAAAGTCACTCACACTACATAAATCTGCTCCGCAGTGCCATGTGTGCTTAATCACAAGCTTTTCATTCGGTTTTTTTTTTCCCTCTCCCTCAACTCTGCCAGACGGCACAGAAAATCCAGTCTATGTCCCGCACCTCTGTGTACACGTCATGAAGCTTTCATTCTTTAAAGGAGTAAGTAAGCCCCGTGCATTACTTTGCAGGGATCCCGGGGGTTGGCCATACCTGTGGCGGAGTGTTTGGAGGTGGGAGCAAATTTGTGATATATTTGTAATGATTAGGAAGATTTACCTTCACCTGACTTATTTAACGGGGTTAAATGCAAAGTGAGCAAGCAATTCAAGGATACAAAGAATTGCTAGGAGTCAACCGTGATGGGAATATCCACTTTTAGTTTAGTGGTTGCCCAGTTACTAACCGTATATACTCAAGTATCAGCCGAATCGAATATAAGCTAAGACACCTAACTTTACCACAAAAAACTGGGAATCTTATTGACTCGGGTATAAGCATAAGGCAGGAAATGCAGCAAGTAAATGATGCCCCTTCATTAACCAGGACAGACAGCCATAGCAGAGAGCAGCAACTAGAGGACTTGGTCCTACCATGTATGAAATGATTGTCCCCAGTAATTAGCCACATTACATGCACACAGCTCAGCTACATGCGCATTACACCCAAAGACTCTGCTACACACACATTACCCACAGCTCTACTGCAGGCACATATAACACACACATACACAGCTCTGCTTCAGCTCATCCAGCAGTGATCACAACCAGTACAGCAGAATCCTGCATACACTGAGCAGCATCACATGACTTCCTCCCCTCTGTGTGACATCACAGGTCCTGGAAGAGCCAGCACTTTCGGGTGAAGTGAGTTGTACTTTGGATGTATAGAACTTGTATAACATATACACTTGAGTATAAGGCTTTTTCAGCCTAAAAAATGTGCTAAAAAAGTCGGCTTATACTCGAGTATTCAAAAAATCTGCAATTGCCAAGTGCATGTTAGGCCCTATTCACATCACCTTTTGGCCATATCTTCCAGCTATCCATCAGAATACCATAGAAAGGAATCCCAACATATGTGGTGATAGAACCATAGAAGTCAATTGAGCAAACAGAGTCTCTTATAAACTAGGTTTGCTCTATTTCATGTTGCTTTATGTCTTAGGATATGTTCACATGGAGTAATTGCAGGGCGTACAGTAAATGACATGTCACTTTATCTCTCTGTGTATCGTATTGTACGCCGTGAGAGGAGGCGTAATCCATAGTTCTCTACGAGACCTGTGGTTTACCGTAATGACTTGGGCGCATTTTGTTCGTAATAGAGCGCAGTACGCCGCGAAATACGCGGTGAAATGCGCCCCGATTTAAGCCATGTGAACATAGCCTTAGACACGAAAGCGTGGTCTACATTGCTCTTTAGACACCTAAGGCTGTGGTATACATTAGGGTGATTTTTATTCTAAATATACCAATGGATACCAAAGCCGTATGACCAAAATGTGATATGAGTAGTGCCCTATTGATATCTTTAGTAAGAAAGGTGACAAAAAGCAATAAAAGAAAGTTATTCATGTTCAGAAACAATGACAAGGGTTCTTAACTGAGACTGAGATTGTGCTGAGACTACCTGCTGGGAGAAGGAGAGAAAGAGCTGCTCTTTAATTGTTTGCAGCTGGGAGCAAATTTGTAATGTATTTGTAATGATTAAGAAGATTTACCTTCACCTGACTTATTTAACGGGGTTATAAAATGCAAAGTGAGCAAGCAATTCAAGGATAGAAAGAATTGCCAGGAGTCAACCATGATGGGAATATCAACTTTTAGTTTACTGGTTGCCCGGTTACTTATTTAAAAAAATCAGCAATTACCAAGTGCATGTTAGGCCCCATTCACATCACCTTTTGGCCATATCTTACAGCTATCCATCAGGATAGTAAGGAATCCCAACATATATGGTGATGGAACCATAGAAGTCTATTGAGCAAACAGAGTCTCTTATGGACTAGATCTGCTCTATTTCATGTCAATTTATGTCTTAGTCATGAAAGCGTGGTCTACATTGCTCTATAGTCACCTATGTATTAGGTATATATTAGGGTAACTTTTATTCTAAATATCCCAATGGATACCTAACTCGTATGACCAAAATGCGATATGAGTGGCGCCTTATTGAAATGTTTAGTAAGGAAGGTGACAAAAGGCACTAAAAGAAAGTTGTTGAGATTGTGCTGAGACTACTTGCTGGGAGAAGGAGAGAAAGAGCTGCTCTTTGATTGTTTGCAGCTGGGAGCAAATGTGTAATATATTTATAATGATTAGGAAGATTAAGGCTATGTTCACACGGGGTAATTTCAGCGCGCATTTCGCGTCGTATTTGCGCTCTAATACAGGCGAGATTCGCACCGAAATTACGGTAATCCATAGTTCTCATAGAGAACTATGGATTACGCCTCCACTCCCTGCTCGTACAATACAATTGTACTGTACGCTCGGGGAGATAAGTGACATGTCAATTAATCACGGCGAATACGCGTCGCGAGTTATAAATGTCAATGGGGCCGGCGGGCTGCCGGCCCCCATGCGCTACGGGAGTACGCGCATATTAACGCAAGCTCCCGAAAAAACACGCGCCGCAGTACATTGTGTGAACATACCCTTACCTTCACCTGTTTATTTAAAGGAGTTAGAAAATGAAAACTGAGCAAGCATTAGAAGACTATAAAGAGCAGTCAACCATGATGGGACTATCCACTTTTAGGTTAGTGGTTGCCAGTGACTTATCACTAAAACCTTCAAGTACCAAGTTTATGTTAGTCCCAATGTGTATCATGTTTCAGCCATATGTCCCAGCCATCTATGGGATACCTTAAAAAGGTCCACCAAAAGGTCATGTTTTTTGGCTTTCCTTAGCATTGCACAGGTGATATGATTAGTATTGCACAGGTGATATAATTATTGTCAGTGGATTCTGTGGGAGATCCTGAAAACATGACCTGTTGGTGGGCCTTGAGGACTGTACTTGAGGAACACTGCTAGACTCCTAAGGCTTTGGTATACATCAAAAAAACTCTATTTTCTAGATATCCCAATGGATACCTTTTCCATGTGACTGAAATGATATAAATTGGGTGTCATCGATATGTTTAGTGATGAGGATAATGAAAAGCATCAAAGGAGTGTAATCCATGTTCATAAACACTGAGAAAAGTTAGAACTGAGATTGAGATTGTGCTGATACTTCCTGCTGTGATTAGGAAAGAGCTGCTTCACTCAGTCTGGACACAGAATTGTTAACTTGGCTAGCGTGAAGAATGAAATACAATAAAAACGTCGTTATAATTGTTACATAGTTGATAAGGTTTAAAAAAACGCCCAGATCCTTCAAGTCCAACCTATAACCCTATTATGTTGATCCATAGGAAGGCAAGAACCTGCATGAGGCTAGTGCCAACTGTTCCATTGTAGAGGAAAAATTGTTTACTTATGCAAAATATGAATAAACCCCTAAACCAACATCACACTTCCAGACACTAGTACCTATAATCTAGAATATTGTAATTTTTCAAGAAAGGCATCTAGTTCCTTCTTGAATGTGGTCAATGGCTCCCTCATCAAAGCCTCTTGTGGCAGTGAGTTCTTAGGGTATGTTCACACGGTATATTTGCAGCATGTAGTTCCGGGCGTAATTGCACTGCAATATGTCTGAAGTACGCCCTGCAAATACTATAAAATCACAGCACTCATTGAGTGTTATTATTTTCAGATGTTTTCCCCGGGGAAGACGAAACTTAATGGTGGCCGACACAGAGTGGTTCAGAAGTATGTGTACTAAAACACCTGGCATATAGCAGCATGTGCCGGAATCCAGCTGTCTGAACATACCCTTATGGTCACCGCTTTAGCTGTAAAGAATAATCGTCTGTGATGATGATGAAACCACCTTTCCTCAAGACGTAGAGGATGTCCCCTTGTTGTTGTTACAGGCCTAGGTGCAAAAGGATCATGCTAGAGACCTCTTTACTGTCCATTCACTTATTAGTACATGATAATTAAATCGCACTTAAGCCGTCTTCTTTCCACGCTTAATAACCCTAGGTTTGATAGCCTATCTTAGTATTGTAAGCCACCCATTCACCTAACCAACTTGGTTCCCCTCTTCTGAACCTGTTCCAGCTCAGCTATGTCCTTCGAAATAGGCAACTGTGTACAATATTCCATACGTGACCAAAACAAGGATTTGTATATAGGCAAAAGTATGTTTTTCTCATGAATGCCAAGACCTGCAGTCCCCATGAACATGGCTGACTAAATTCCTACAAAAACCTTGAACAATTTGGTTGTGTTCCTGTGCTGTCACGCATCAGGGTCTCCTGCCACTTCCTATGATGTATTGCTTAATGGTGGAAATGTCACATGTATACAAAGTCACTGATTTGCTGCCATGATATAGCTTTGTATGGAGTGTTGAACTGGGGCCCAACATTGAAGTTAATTCTTGGAGCCTAACAGTGGAGTTTATTCTAGACGCCCACCAGTGGAGCTGATTCTTGAGTCTCACCAGTAGAATTGATTTTTGGGGCCAACCAGTGGTGATGCTTAGGGCCACTAGTGGAGCTGATGCTTGGGGTCCACCAGTGGAGTTGATTCTTGGGACCCACCAGCAGAGTTGATTCTTGGAGCCCACCAGTGGAGTTGATTCTTGGGACCCACCAGTAGAGTTGATTCTTGCGGCTCAACAGTAGAGTTGATTGTTGAGGATCACCAGTGGAGTTGATTATTGGGGCCCACCAGCAAAGTTGATTCTTGGGGCCCACCAGTGCATGAATTTGGTCACCAGGTGTGCTTAGGGCCCACTATGGGCTGAGCTTATGGCCACTAGTGGAGCTGATGTTATGGCCATAGTGAGTTGATGCTTATGGACTCACTAGTGAGTTGATTCTTGGGCCCACCAGTGAGTTGATTCTTGGGGCCCACTAGTGGAGTTGATTGTTGGAGTCCACCAGTGGAGTTGATTCTTGGGGCCCACAGGCAAAGTTGATTCTTGGGGCCCACCAGTGCAGTTGAATCTTGGGGTCCACCAGTGGTGATGCTTAGGGCCCACTAGTGGAGCTGATGCCTATGGCTCACTAGTGGAGCTGATGCTTATGGCTCACTAGTGGAGCTGATGCTAGGGCCCCACCAGTGGAGTTGATTCTTGGGGCCCACTAGTGGAGTTGATTCTTGGGCCCACTAGTGGAGATGATTCTTGGGCCCACCTAGTGAGTTGATTGTTGGAGTCCACCAGTAGAGTTGATTGTTGGGGCTCAACAGTAGAGCTGATTCTTGAGGATCACCAGGGGAGTTGATTCTTGGGGCCCACCAATGGAGTTAATTCTTGGAGCCCACCAGCAGAGTTGATTCTTGGAGCCCACCAGTAGAGTTGATTCTTTGGTCCCACCAGTGGAGTTGATTCTTGGAACTCACCAGTAGAGTTGAATCTTGGGGCCCACCAGTAGAGTTGATTCTTGGGGCTCACCAGTAGAGTTGATTCTTGGGGCTCACCAGTAGAGTTGATTCTTGGGGCCACCAGTGGAGTTGATTCTTGGGGCTCACCAATAGAGTTGATTCTGGGGGCTCACCAGTAGAGTTGATTCTGGGGGCTCACCAGTAGAGATTTTTGGGGCTCCCCGTAGAGTTGATTCTGGGGCTTCACCATAAGTTTTCTTGGGGTACCATAGAGTTGATTTTTGGGGGCCCCAGTAGAGTTGATTCTTGGGGCTCCCCAGTAGGTTGATTTTTGGGGGCCCACCTACGCTAAAATACATGACTGCACACGCTTGCTTTTATCTCTTTTCTGTGCCTTTCTCCCTGACAAGCAGCTCTAGGCCTGACATGCCCAGGAGCCCATCAGGGTGGGGAGGTTTTATTTCCCCCTGTTTTTTTGGGGGGTCATTCCAACCTTGCTGTATGCACCTCTTGTCGACAAGGGCCCCAACAAAATCTCAGGAGACTGGGCATGGCGCATAATTTGTAAGGTACAGTATATAGGAATTCTTTCTTTAATTGTGCCCATATGAAATAATTTTAGGGAGCAGAAGTCCCTGACAATCACTATGGCCACCATTACCTACAGAAGTTATCAGATACTTTTCCTGTAATCCAGCATGCACATGTTCCTAGATATGTAGTGATACAGAGGAATTATTTAAAAGGGGGTGCAGGGCCCTTTGGGTTCTCGGGGGCCCCAAATAAGACCCCGGGTTATTTTTGGGCAAAATAAAAGGGTGGGGTTCCAGGATTGTCATGTTACACCTCTGCAGTGATACATCCCTCATTCAAGCTGAAGGACACCTCGCAGGCGGCCATATTGTTTACCACCCAGATGCAGATAGAACTCTAAAATAGCCCAATATAATTTTTGCACATTGTTTAAGTTTTATAAGTAAAATTTTCCGTTTTGTTCAAGCCCCACGTGGCAGAGACCCCAAACTCCTGAATTTTTCTAGCAGTGGCATGTGTTGGCGCCCTGTACTTAGCAGTGGTCCAGCACAAAAAAAAGGGTGTTTCACATTATTATTACTCTCTCAGGAATGTGACGGGAAGATTGATGCCTCGACTTGGTATTTTGGAACAAGTGACTTTTGAAGTGGTGTCATCAGCCTGAATAAAAGACTCAGTGATGACAAAATGATGAAAATGAAATGAAGACAACAGTCTGCCGAAAAGTGGATTTATTTTTCACAAATCAGCAATGGATGTCTTAACGCGATTTGTTGGAGAGGGGGAAAAGTCATGCAAGGGGCTCACATCTTAAAGGGGGTGTTCCCCAAAATGCAAGTTCCCCAGACTCAAGGCGCTTCAGACTTTCATTCCCGGCTGACTTGGGTGGTTTTATAGCTTTTTGATTTATCTGTTTTCCACGAGCCGTTAGAGTGACATGACTGCAGGAGGTTTATAATCTGTAGTGTACAAGGCTACAGAGCTCTAAGGGTTTAAACTCCTGCACTAGAGAAACGACTCAGAAGGGAATGACTCGCTATGGTCGAATGGCAGCTTGTGGCACAATCAGATAAAATAAAGAGAGCATGGAGAGGTGGTCAGTAACCTGGAGTAACTTGTGTACACTATCAGTAGATATAATCTTAAGCACCTGAACAAAGCAAAATCCAAACAGCAATGCATTTGGTAATAGTTTTCTTTTCCTTTCCCCCATCTATGAGCTAATCATTGTGGTGAGAAAAGTCCATCAATGTCCTTCATATCCAATTAATTTCTGGTAAGAACGATCACAGGGAAGTGTTCAGACGTACAATTTACAGTAGGACCACCAATGACAAAAAATTCTGCTTTACAATTTACAAATTTGCACCATGTTTAGTATGTTGTGGATTTCATCCTTTTAGTAAATAAGGTACTGGTCGGCAGTAAGGCTGCATCAATTGGGACTTATTGTCAAGTGACCATATAATTCAATGAAGCCTTAAAGGGAATCTATCACCACTTTTTTTTTTTTTACTAATTGAAACCAGATACTAATACATATTCTTTTCTTCTTAGCCATCTTTATTTTATGATTGTAGATTTTCTTTTAACTCTGTTGTCTGTATATGATTATGGGGGCCGCCATCTTGCCTGAGCTGCTTTTAACAGCATTTAGAGAGCTGAAAATCTTCCTTACAGAAAAGGGGTTTTTCAGACTATTATTAGGCCTAGTGACCAAAGTGAAAACTGCAAGATTTCAGAATTAAAAAAAAAAATATTCAGTGATATAAAAAAAACAAAAAAAACACCAAAATTTCTCAGAAAATGTGTTTAAACATGGTTAAAACCTGAATCTGAAAATATCTCCTAGATACAAAACCAATGAGGAATATAATAAATGCAAAATTACAAATCCCTAATAGACCATTCCTCTAAAACATAGCTTTTAATAATTATATCATAAAAAACACCATAAATAACCAATAATCTCGCAAAACAACACACAATGAGAGCTCTAGAAACATGCCCAAGGAGTAAATAACAATACCTAAACTGTCCCTACCAGGACACCTGATCCTATCCCTCAGCAGAGAACCCGCCCCAAAAAGGGTGACCCCGCAGTACTATCCTCTGTATGCCCCTGATTTTCTCTTAGTGACTAATGTTAACAAGACATACAGTATAAGGGTAGTAGGTCTATAACCAGCACGATAACATATATACAATAAAATAAGCTGATAAATGAATAGCAAACAAATCATGTATTAATCCCAACCTCTCTTCCTCCAATAGTATCTGCATAAAACGGAGGGATGATTCAATAGCCTCTTTCTCCCACTTAGCCACTACTGACTCAGATCTCAGCCTCTCAGCTGGCGCTAGTGTAATGCGAAGTCCTATCCTCTGTTGAATATAGTTATTTAGAGATTGAATCTCCCACCAAGAAGTTACATACTCTTTGTGGAACCTAGTCAAATCTCTAAATGCTAGTTTAATAGTCGGGGACTAAATGGGTGACAACAATGTTTTCTCGGAAAAAACCTCCTGTGCCTCCAGTACCCAAGTGTTGGGGTAAATGTTTGTAGAAACAAATCCTGCCATTACATAGAAATAGCTAAACTATAAATCCCAAAAAATCTCCTAGAAACCAAACCAATGAGGAAAGTTTAGGTATTGAGATATACTCCTTGGGCATTTTTCTATACCTCTCATATTTTGCTTTATTGCTAGATTATTGGTTATTTATGGTGTTTTTTTATGATATATTTATTAAAAGTTATGTTTTAGAGGAATGGTCTATTAGGGATTTTTAATGTTAAAAACATGACCTGAACAATAGGTCATTTTCTGATGACAGGTTCCCTTCATGGATAATGGAACATGGATTGTAAGAAGATGGTGAAGTTGCAAAGTTCTGGTGACAGGGGCACCATGAATGTAGATGTGCGGAGTGATGGTGGTTAAGCCCTAACATAGTGCGGTGCTTGGGATTTTAGTGCGACTGTTGGATAAGAACCACAGGGACAGCAGCAGGTTGGGGTCTTGGTAGGTCAATCAAGACTCAAATTTATGCCATCCAGTTACAGTTTCACAAATTATCAATTTCACACTACTTCACATAGAGGGGTTCATGCTCTCGTTTCTTATATCTCCGTATGCAGCAATCACCTCTCAGCCAAGCAGGAATAGCCTCTATGCCCTGACTACACTTTACCTGCGAATTACAGGTCCAATGGTATTTGAAGCAAAAGTTGTATTTACTCCAGTAGACTAGAGGCGTCCTGTACAACCGTTCACCAAGAACATACTGACTGATTGGCTTTATCTGTCAGATTTTTCCTTTCCTTCTTACCAATAGTTTCCTCTCTTTTTGCAGCACAATCTCTTATCTCTCTTCTAATTTGTTTTCTCTGAGTATTCTCTCTCTCTCTCTCTGCTTAGGCCTGGTGTAAAGGCCATGCCTGCCTCTGCTCCACCGTAGGCTGGTGGTCAGAGAATCCCAATAACTCAAACTCTCAACTTGTGACTTCAACTAACAGCAACTAGGTACTTTAAATATGGTAGACTGTTATGTCTGTAACCCCTTCCTCTACCCAGGGTCCCCAGGTACCTTCTAACTGTCTGTAGATGACGTGTTACCTCACCTGCAGACAATCAATGCGCAGTACAAGTGCAAAGTCAGAATCATCATATACACATATACATATATAGAGATAAATATTTCTATAGTACTAAAATTTTAAACATTATTTTTCTACAAAGCCACTGGTATAGTGGATGTGGGCTCAATAAAATGGTCCCCTAATCAAAAAATGTCCCAGATAATATTGGTTAAAACAAGATTTTTTTTTAATCTTTACACAACAATGGTGCAAAACAATTGATGGTTACAAATCTCATATGAGGTACAAAAGCTTGGTGGTTGCAATTCACTATGAGTTGTGCTATATGTTTAAACATTCCAGTACATAGCCTGATCAGTCTTTAAAATACAATGGTTGTAATTTTCTTATAAGTCAGTGTTGACTTCACTGAGGCCTTAAGCCAATGTTAACATCACACAGATCTCCATATCATGTAAATTTCACACTGTTTGTGAGGATTGGTCAAGGTTCACTTTACAATAAAACTTTCTGTATGCAAATAGTTGGCAGGTAACTACAACTCCTGGTCGTATTTTTGAAAGCCCTTCCTCAGTTAACCCTTGTAACCATGCTTCCATCTAGTCCACTACACCACAGAAATTAACCGACCAGGCTACAGCTCATCGGTCAGAACAGCCAACTTTTTTCTACACATTTCCCACCAGGTGCTCCTTGTCTTAGCTGTAACCTCCCCTGAGTATGAGTCTAGCACCACCCGACTGACCTTGGTTCCCTCCGAGCTTATTATATATCGTAGCGCAGACGTGTAAGGCAAAGTAGAAAAAATTTATTTAGACGACTATAATACAAGCGTTAAAATCCAAGAGACATACTTGCATATGAACGAGTCTAGTCCTTAGTGTGAGCCGTAGCTTATGGCATATTTCAAGAGCGTAGATTCATGCAGCGCATGTAGCAGAGTGGAAGCAGTCTTTCCAGGCTGGGCGTAACACACCTGTGCGACGTTTCGAGAGGCGGTGCCCCTCTTTCTCAAGCATGTGTGACGTTGTGTGTGTTTTCCTTATATAACGTAATTTAACTATTTGTTGTCTATGCAATAGTATGTATATATAAAAACAAAACATGGTTAAAAACAAAATTTACAGAAACACATTTAGATTGAGTATCTCATTGAGACCCTTCGGATTCAAAGTATCAAGTCTATGAATCCAAAAGGCCTCTCTACGTAACAATATTGTTTCTATTGGGATACCTTCCCTGTCCTGTACCTGCTCCAGTACACACCAACGTAGTTCTGCTAACCCGTGTTGGTTTTCATGAAAGTGCCGTGCTAGTGTGCTCTCTCCGTATTTCTTTTCTTTAGTATTGATATTTACATTATGATCTTTGTCCCTTCTGTCTTTATATGTAGGGATTGTGGAGCAATGTTCATTTAATCTAACCTTTATTGGTCTAGTTGTTTGTCCAATATATCCCATGCCACATGGGCATTTTATTAAGTATATAACGTTTTTACTGTTGCACGTATAAAAACCTTTAACATCAATGGAAAAGCCCTTCGTGGTATGGGTAACAGATGGTCCACGTATGATTGAATGGCAATTTTGGCAGTTATGTCTCTCACAGCCCCGGTAGACTGCCTAGAACTGATCTTTCCACAGGTTGACACTACGCTCAACGAACCCGTTTACTGGCCCATTTGGAAAAAAAATATCAGAATCCCAGGGTCACCCTCTAAATAAATTTACCATACAGGGGGAGCTCCATAGCAAAACTTAACCCTCCACTAAACCCCTATGCACACTGTTGCTCAATCATGTGGTAACGTGATACCATCTGGATCATCAACTTCTTTTGCCCTGTGCCTCCAGTCCTTTCTCATTCTTTGTGAAAAAAAGAAGGATAATTAGAACCTGATCACATCCAATACCGTCCAGCTGATGTTGAAGGAATGGTGGAAAGGGAAAGGTTTTCATACACCAGCCAACAACTAGGAGCCAAAATCTAGGAGATTTAAGCACGTGAAAGGCCAAGACCACATTAAAAATGTCAACTTTTGGAGAAGGTATATCCAAACTCTTCTGACCTCAATTATAGGAATCTTCGAGAAAAATTGGGAAATCTGGCAAGTATGGATTTATAAAGCCCATAGCAAAAAGAGAAAATTAAAGGCAAACATACACACCTTATCCACAAAGATTCTTGTACATTTGTCTTCCTATAAATCATTAAGTAGATCTATGAACTCTCATCTATACACCTTATTTCCACTACTGAAGCCAGGTAGGTTGAAGATATAGATGATTATTTGAAACTACAGATGATTTACAAGTCAAGAGAATGTGTCAAATGAGTGTGTCCATAGTGTGGCCTTAAAGAAGTTCTCCAACAAAAAACACAGGATGATCAGTTGGGGGTCCAGTGGTCATGTGTATACAATGTCAACCCGATCAACATTTATTTGTCTTACACTATAGCTGAATTTAGCTCTTGGCTATTTCCATCAGTCCTATAGGAATTGCATGGAGTGGCAGGCCACATGTATGACCACTGCTCCATTTAAGCTTCTCCAAGACTATTCTTGCGATCAGTGGGGGTCCTGAGTTTCCTGTTTGGAAGGTTGAGAGTTTGAATAGAGTAGTGTTCATGCACATACACTGCCAATCCAATCAAAGTTTATAGGTCTGACAGAGTAGTTGAGTAGTTGAGCTCTTGAATATCTCCATCAGTCCCATAGGCTTTGCATGAAGTGTCAGGCCACATATATGACCACTGCTCGATTTCAACTCCTCCGAGACTATTCTTGCAATCATAGGGGTCCCAATCTTTCCGTTTAGGAGTTTCAATAGAGTAGTGTTCATGCATATACACTGCCAATCCAATCAAAATTTGTAGAATAAATAGTTTATAGAATGACAGAATAGCTGAATATATCTATCGGCTATCTCCGTCAGTCCCATAGACATTGCATAGTGTCAGATGACCACTACTCCATTCAAACTATTCTTGTGATCAGTAGGGAGTATATTAAGGGTATATTAAGGTTAGAAATACTTTTTCAGGTGAAGCAGATGTTAAAAACTTTTTTGAAATATTATATTCCCCCAAACAAAACCAACTGATGCCATCACAGGTCAGTAAAATTTATTGGGAGCTGCTGGGTCTGTCTTGGACTGGATTTGACATTGTTTCTAGTTTTCCCAATAGAAACCAAAGTGCAGATGCCTAAAACACACAAACAATCAGTGCAAAACCAGTACTTAGCTCTAGGGTAGCATATTAAAATACCTACACCACCCAAAAAATTACTAAACTACCCTGAAATCACCATACAAAATTATAATGCTCTAAGTAGCTAAGAGAAATGCTATCATCAACTTTTTTGATCATATAGCAATACAGTAACTAACTATTATATATAATTTTTGTGTGATTAAGTGGTTGTTGTTTTTATATAATTTTTTAAAGTTCTAGAGTTGATAGCTGGGGCCCACCAGTGGAGTTGACTCTTGGGGCCCACCAATGGAGCTGATTCTTGGGGCCCACCAGTGGAGTTGATTCTTGGGGCCGTCCAGTGGAGTTGGTTCTTGGGGCCCACCAGTGGAGCTGGTTTTTGAGTCCCACCAGTAGGGCTGATTTTTGGGGCCCACCAGTTTATTTGGCTCTTGGGGTCCACCAGTGAAGTTGATTCTTGGGGCCCACCAGTGGAGTTGGTTCTTGAGGCCCACCAGTGGAGATCATTATTGAGGCCCACCAGTGGAGCTGGTTTTTGAGGCCCACCAGTTGATTTGGCTCTTGGGGCCCACCAGTGGAGTTGATTCTCAGGGTCCACCAGTGGAGTTGGTTCTTGGGGCCTACCAGTGGAGTTGATTCTTGGCGCCCACCAATGAAGTTGGTTCTTGCGGCCCACCAGTTTAGTTGGGTCTTGGGGCCCACCAGTCGAGCTGTTTCTTGTGGTCCACCAGTGGAGTTGATTCTTGGGGCCCACCAGTGGAGTTGACTCTTAAGGCCTTCCAGTGGAGTTGATTCTTGGGGCCCACCAGTGGAGTTGACTCTTAAGGCCCATGAGTAAAGTTGATTCTTGAGGCCTAGCAGTGAAGTTGATTCTTGGGGCCCACCAGTGGAGTTGATTCTTGGGGCCCACCAGTGGAGTTGATTCTTGGAGCCCACCAGTAGAGTTGATTCCTGATGCCCACCAGTAGAGTTGATTCTTGGGGCCCACCAGTGGAGTTGACTCTTAAGGCCCATGAGTAAAGTTGATTCTTGAGGCCTAGCAGTGAAGTTGATTCTTGGGGCCCACCAGTGGAGTTGATTCTTGGGGCCCACCAGTGGAGTTGATTCTTGGAGCCCACCAGTAGAGTTGATTCCTGACGCCCACCAGTAGAGTTGATTCTTGGGGCCCACCAGTGGAGTTGACTCTTAAGGCCTTCCAGTAGAGTTGATTCTTGGGGCCCACCAGTGGAGTTGATTCCTGACGCCCACCAGTAGAGTTGATTCTTGGGGCCCACCAGTGGAGTTTATTCTTGGGACTCACCAATGGAGTAGACTCTTAAGGCCCACCAGGGGAGTTGATTCTTGGGGCCCACCAGTGGAGTTGATTCTTGGGCCCCACCAGTAGAGTTGATTCCTGACGCCCACCAGTAGAGTTGATTCTTGGGGCCCACCAGTGGAGTTGATTCTTGGGACTCACCAGTGGAGTTGATTCTTGGGGCCCACCAGTGGAGTTGATTCATGAGGCCCACCCTACAGCTACTACACGGGACTCATGCTCTCTACTTTTCCTTCCCTGCCTCTCTACATGAATAGCAGCCCCAGACCCACTATGCCTAGGGATCCACCATGCCCAGTGGCTCTCCAGGGGTTTTCCCTGCTCCTTTGTAGGCCAGTCCTGAGCCTGGCTGCTGTGTGCTATTCTCAAAATCAATTGAAGTATTTTGAGTAGTGCTGCGCTTTGCATTGAGGTTGGAATGATTCAGTTCAACCAGAATTTTGGGAAACCAATCAGCAGCCTGCAGGAAAACAAGGATACTAATCAAAAAGGAAGTGATTCCTGTCTGACTGGCAGGATTCTGATTGGCTGTCCGATTTTCCTGCAACCTGACCAAATTTCAGGTCTGGCAGAATCATCCTGGCCCAAGTTGGAAGCGCACTACTAATTTTTAGTAATAGATTTGAATAAGGTAAATACTGTTTAAGCTGTTGTTCTAATGCACCATTTCTAGTGTCTTAAAGGTGGAGAACCTCTTTAAAAAATAGAGTATTTATATACCAACATGTTGCAATCGGCTGGATTATGTTGCAGAATGGAATGTAATGGAACCATTCCTGGTGCTGACATCTGTTTATAACGGAGCCTGGAATCCCCCGAACGCCGGCTTCACAATCACAGCCATTTACAAATGTGCTTAGAATAAACAAAATCATTCCTATAGATGGAGCAGGAGACGTGAGTCATGTCTGACACATTGCAAGAAAGAACCTCTTTTTTCTCACTGCTTTCACTTACTGCGACATTATATTTATTTATTTTTCATTTGCGGTCAAAGAAAAAAAAACTACTTGTGAATGAGAAGCCAACAAGTAAGAATTCCTGACATGAGGCTCATTGTTCTCTCCCAATATCTCATCTATGTAACAAACTTTAAAGGGGAACTCCAGTAAAAAAAAAAAACACCTACAAACCTTTACAGAGGAGCCTATCCAGCTCCCTTAAAAATATATTATTCTTAAGATTTAGCGCAACCAGCAGCAGGTAACACCCGTAGATCTATAGGACCCCTTTGTGTGTAGGCAGGTATAGGTCCCCATAGATTGTAGGCAGGTATAGGCCACCATAGATTGTAGGCAGGTATAGGTCCCCATAGATTGTAGACAGGTATAGGTCCCTATAGTTTGAAGCAGGTATAGGCCCCTATAGATTGTAGGCAGGTATAGGCCCCTGTAGATTGTAGGCAGGTATAGGCCCCATAGATTGTAAGCAGGTATAGGCCCCCATAGATTGTAGGCAGGCATAGTTCACCATAGATTGTAGGCAGGTATAGGTCCCCATAGATTGTAGACAGGTATAGGTCCCTATAGTTTGTAGGCAGGTATAGGTCCCCATAGATTGTTGACAGGTATAGGTCACTATAGTTTGTAGGCAGGTATAGATCCCTATAGATTGTAGGCAGGTATAGGCCCCCATAGATTGTAGGTAGGTATAGGCTCCCATAGTTTGTAGGTAGGTGTCGGCCCCTATAAATTGTAGTTAGGTATAGGCCTCCATAGATTGTAGGCAGGTATAGATCCCCATAGATTGTAGGCAAGTATAGGTCCCCATAGTTTGTAGGCAGGTATAGGTCCCCGTAGATCTGGGATGTTAATTACTTTTCAATATCTTCACTCACTGCACCCCTGACTTTATTCCTTAAGGGGTGTAGTTTACAATATGGGGTCTTTTTAAGGGTGTTTATTAAGTTTTAGCACCTTAAGGTGCCCGCAAACCTGTAATGTGACTAAAAAATATCCTAATGAAAATGAGACCCCAGAGTCCGTTAGGTGCTTCTCCTATTCTGAGGCTTGCGGTTGAGTCAAATAGCGAACTAGGGCCACATATGGGATATCTCTAAAAATGGAATTTTCTAAAAAATATGAAAAATTGTGCCTAAATTTATAATCCCCCTAATGTTGTAAAAAATAAAAAGGCATTTAAAAAATGATGCTAAGAAAAAGGAGACATACGGTAGATGCTAGAGATAAACTAATTTTGTGTGGTATAATGATCTGTCTTACACGCAGAGATGTTTGACGTTCGAAAATGGCGAATTTTTTAAAATTTTCACAATATTTTGATATTTTTTACACACAAGTAGAGGATTTTATGGACCAAAATGTATTACTAACTCAAAGCACAATGTTTCATGAGAAAACGGTCTCTGAATCACACGGATTAGTAAAAGCATAAAAAAATTATTTCCACATAAACTGACACATGTCAGATTTTAAACAAGGGGCTCCGTCATAGAAATTAAAAACTGGCTGCTGCGTAAGTGATTAAAACATAACCTTATACATATCCAACACAGTGAACATCATAAAAATATATATCCAGCTGCCAAATTTTGGGGGGAGAGGAGGGTTTGTCATTTTGCATCCCAAAATTTAAATAAAAAGTGATAAAAAATTCACAGGTATCCGAAAATGGCACCAATGAAAACCACAGTTCAGTCCCCAAAAGACAAGCCCTCATACAGGCTCAAATATGGAAAAAAAGAGATGAAAATAAAAAATAAATCTGCAAATGAAAAAAATCTGAAATGTACTGACCCACAGAATAAAAATAACAGGTCATTTATACCGCACCCCCAAAAAAAGATGGCGCAATTGTGTTTATTTCACCACTGCACCCCACAGGAGTGGGTGAGCTACAGGCAGGTAGGTAGGTATAGGCCCCCATAATAATAATAATAATCTTTATTTATATAGCGCCAACATATTCCGCAGCACTTTACAATATTAGATGTAGACAGGTATAGGTCCCCATAGTTTGTAGACAGGTATAGGTCCCCATAGTTTGTAGACAGGTATAGGTCCCATAGTTTGTAGACAGGTATAGGTCCCATAGTTTGTAGACAGGTATAGGTCCCCATAGATTGTAGGCAGGTATAGGCCCCCATAGCTTGTAGGCAGGTATAGGCCCCCATAGATTGTAGACAGGTGTAGGTCCCTATCGTTTGTAGGCAGGTATAGGCCCCCATAGATTGTAGGCAGGTATAGGTCCCTATCATTTGTTGGCAGGTATAGGCCCTGATAGATTGTAGGCAGGTATAGCTCCCCATAGATTGTAGACAGGTATAGGCCCCTATAGTTTGTAGACAGGTGTAGGTCCCTATCGTTTGTAAGCAGGTATAGGCCCCCATAGATTGTAGACAGGTATAGGTCCCCATAGGTTGTAGGCAAGTATAGGCCCCCATAGATTGTAGGCAAATATAGGCCCCCATAGATTGTAGGTAGGTATAGGCCCCCATAGATTGTAGGCAGGCATAGTTCACCATAGATTGTAGGCAGGTATAGCTCCCCATAGTTTTTAGGCAGGTATAGGCCCCCATAGATCGTAGGTATCGATTAAAGACTTTTTTGGGCGTATTTGCAACAGGTGTGGAGCATATTTTGCACCATTTACATGCCAAAAATACGCTCCAACATTGTTCCTGTGGGATTTTTACTTGCATAAACACCTCAAGAATTGACAAGGCACTTAAATGTATGCGAGTAAAAGCGTTGGGAAATATACGCCGCAATTACGCTTGTAAAATACACGTCGTGTGACTAACGCCACGTATTTTACATGGGAAGTTATTAAAAAGTGCACTGACCATTGTTTGAAACTTATTTTGCTGCATATTTTAGCGCAAAATTTGTGCCAAAATACGTGGCAAAATATGCCGTGTGAACATACCCTTATAGAGCTGAACTATTAGTGGCATTTGTTTCAGAGAGGGAAGATGCCACCCATCTCCAGCTGTGGAATGTGGATTGTTGCCTAAGGATTTTGCACAGCGTTACCCAGTACATAGGTTGTGTCTGGTTTTGCAGCTCAGTTTGTAGTGTGTACGTAACGTGAAGTCACATTATTATGACCACCAGCAAATAGACAACTTAACCACGATGTGCCGCATGGACAGTAGCTAGATGGGAGTGGTAGGTTGTCACAGGTATCTGGAGCCGACTGCATCCCACAGCTGCTGGAGGGTCCATAGAGCCAACACCACCATCCAGGGGCTCCCACAGCTGCTGGAGGGTCCATAGAGCCAACACCACCATCCAGGGGCTCCCACAGCTGCTGGAGGGTCCATAGAGCCAACACCACCATCCAGGGGCTCCCACAGCTGCTGGAGGGTCCATAGAGCCAACACCACCATCCAGGGGCTCCCACAGCTGCTGGAGGGTCCATAGAGCCAACACCACCATCCAGGGGCTCCCACAGCAGCTGGAGGGTCCATAGAACCAACACCACCATTTGGGGGCTCCCACAGATGATCAATAGGGCTCAAGTCTGGGGAATTAGAGGCCAGGGTAGTACTGGGAAGTCTCGGTCTTGCTCTTCCATCCAATGTCAGACGTTTCTGGCCTTGTGATGTCGCATTGTCTTGCTGGAAGATCCCATCCGCCCCAGGGAAGACAAGCAGCAGTTATGGGTGTAAGTGATCTTCAAGAATGGATTCATAACCAGATGGGTAGAGAATGGCTCAGAAAAGACCATGGAAACATTAGCCAGAACATAACGCTGCCACCACCCGCTTGTGTTCTTGGTTGCAGGATGCTTGTTCTCTGATGTTTCTCCTGTCCCACTCAAACATCCATCCAAAACATAAGTCTATGGAGAAGACAACCCTTTATTAATCACCTGAGGTCAAATTTCAATATTTCAGTGAAAAATGAAGCCTTTTCTGTGGATGCAGCTTGGTTAGCAGAGGTGCATTGACATCCATCCACTCTGGGGCCCCATACACAGTAGGGTTAGCAGAGGTGCAGTGACATCCGTCTGCTCCGGGGCCCCATACACAGTAGGGTTAGTAGAGGTGCAGTGACATCCATCCACTCTGGGGCCCCATACACAGTAGGGTTAGCAGAGGTGCAGTGACATCCATCCACTCTGGGGCCCCATACACCGTCGGGTTAGCAGAGGTGCAGTGACATCCCTCCACTCTGGGGCCCCATACACAGTAGGGTTAGCAAAGGTGCAGTGACATCCGTCTTCTCCTGGGCCTCATACACAGTAGGGTTAGTAGAGGTGCAGTGACATCCATCCGCTCCGATGTCCCATACACAGTAGGGTTAGCAGAGGTGCAGTGACATCCGTCTGCTCCAGGGCCCCATACACAGTAAGGTTAGCAGAGGTGCAGTGACATCCGTCTGCTCCAGGGCCCCATACACAGTAGGGTTAGCAGAGGTACAGTGACATCCGTCTGCTCCGGGGCCTCATACACAGTAGGGTTAGCAGAGGTACAGTGACATCCGTCTGCTCCGGGGCCCCATACACAGTAGGGTTAGCAGTAGTGTTGAGCGATTGCGTTGGCTATCGAGATCGTTCGATAGTCGATAGTCGGCCGCTATCCATAAGGTTTTTCGATAGTGAGCATCGATTATGAGCGATTACCATTAAAGTCTATGGGAGAGCAACAACACCTTCATTATTACACCCAAACAAGGCTGGAGAAGCTGAAATTAACATCCACAACAGTCAAATGGATACGTGCTACATCTTAGGCAACACACTTAGGTTATAAAAGTCACAGAAAAAAAGTCACAGACCATTCACTATCCCTGTCTTGTACCACAGCCTGACCCTTAAACCTGCATCACCCACAAATTAAAAAGTGCCAGAAGGCAGTATGATTTGAACCATCATCTTACTTGAACTGGACATTGAATATCCCTGTCCTGGAACGCAGCATGGGCCCCAAACCTGCATGACCCCCAGATTTAAAAATGCCCGAAAAAAGGAGTCTTTAAACCACCATTTTAGTTGAACGGGCCACAAAAACTATATCTGCCCTTACCGCAGAATGACATTAAACCTTCTACCACATTTAAAAAGGGGGCCGGGAAAAAGGGGAGTCTTTAAAACCACCATTTTAGTTTTCACTGGACATTGACAAAACCTGTCCTGGGCCACAGCATACCCCAAAACCGCATGCCCCCACATTTAAAAAGTGCCGAAAAGGAGACTTTCAACCCCCAAATTTTAGTTTCACTGACTTTACTATACCTTCCGGGCCCCAGATGACCCCAAAACCTGCATGACCCCCATTTTTAAAAAGTCCCGGGAAAAAAGGGAGTTTTTAAACCCACCATTTTAGTTTCACTGGACTTGACTATCCCGTCCGGGGCCACAGCATGGCCCCAAAACCCTGCATGACCCCCACATTTAAAAAAAGGGTGCCCCGGAAAAAAAAAAAAACCCTTTCCAACCACCATTTTATTTTAACAAATTGACTAACCTTCCTGGGCCACACATGACCCAGGCCGGAGTTACAGTGTTCGGTGAAGCCAGCTGGCGTCCGTCATCTTTTAACACGCAGGTTAAAATGCCCTGAGACCGCAACGAAAACGTCGTCTGAAAAGAGTGGGGAAAGGGGAATGGAGAACCCCAGCCTTCCCTGTCACATCAATACCGGGGGAGCGTTTGCCCCTCCAACACTGGGGCCCAAATTTGAGCTTCATTTGGAAATACGGGTTAAGCTCCTGTTACACCCGGGTGCCCTTTATTTTGGGCATTTTTTTTCTCATTTTATCAACGTGCTGGGGGAAAGGGTTTCCCGTACTTTGTTCTCTGTCCGTGTTTTCCATACTCCATTTCCTCTGAATAACTACACGGGTCAATTTTTCCTGAAACCCCCCTTGAAAATCAGAGGAATTTTTTTTACCACTTTTTTGTACATGCAATTTTTAGTAGTTTAATTCTAGAAAACACATTTTTAAAATAGGATGGAATCCCCCCATGCTTTTGTTTCTTTTTTTTTTTCATTGTTTAAAATGGTTTCCCAATACGGGGATTGATAGTATGTTAAAGTCTTGCAAAAACAAGTCTTTTGCCCATATGTGTCCATTAACAGGCCTCCCCTTTTTTTTCCTTTTTTCTGACAGCCCATCCCCCTTTGGGCCACTCTTTGACAATTGTGAAAACAAAATGTCGGTTTAGAAACAAATTTTTTAGAATAGGACCTGTAGTAATAGCTGCATGTCACAGCAAAATCCCCCCAAAAATTTCAAAGCATGACCCTTGAGCCACTTTGGTCAATTGTAAAACAAATGTCTGTTAGAAACAACTTTTTTTTAAAAAGGGACCTGTAGTATAGCTGCAGTCACAGCAAAACCCCCCAAAAAAATTCAAACATGCCCCTTTGACCCACTTTGGTCAATTGTGAAAAAACAAATGTCTGTTAAAAACAACATTTTTTTTAAATGGGGACCTGTATATTCTGCATTTCAAACGCTGACCCAAAAACATAAAAAAATGACTCCCCACCCACTTTAAAAATTGGAGGGAGAAATGCCCTTAGAACCCACATTCCCTTTTCCCAAAGACCAAAATTTAAACTGTATCCCACAAAATGACCCCAAAAAAATTATAAATATGACTTCCACCACTATTAAAAATTGTAAAAGGGAGAAATGCCACTTAAAATCAATTTCTGTTCCAAAGGCCCTGATTTTTGCTGTATCTCACGCAACATGACCTCAAAACCATTGACAATGCGAAAACTTTTTAAAGATAAATTTGAGTAAAGGAAAAGGGGTGTTGCATAAAACCCTTTGTGCTTTTACGCCCTTTTTCACACAAAACCACAAAATGAACTGTTGGAAAAGAGAATAAAAATTGCAGAAAGAAAATACTTTTTAAAAAAAATGTTCAAGAGGACCTTTTTCTTTTTAAAAGGAATTGAGTAGACGGGCAACTAATCGGTGACCTCGGCAATTGGGGGCCACAACATAAACAAGACCAGCCATTCTCTTGATGAAATCAAACGATCCACATTATCTTTTGGAAACCCGGGATGCGTTTGTCTGAAAAGACTCCTCCACTGTGCAAGGCCCCGCTAAGATATACGCGGCTGCGGGGCAGGACAACACCTTTAGGCGAGACGACCCCTGGGGGCCATTCGTCCATTTAAACCCCAAACCCTTTTGGGTCCGAACACAGCAAAAACATGGGTGTTTGAACGCAATATTTGGCACCATGACCCTTAAGTGGTCTCGTTTTGGATTGTCCCTGCATTGCATGCTTGGTGAGGGGGTAAACAAAATTGCCAGAGGTCCCCATTAGCTTTGCCCCCTTTGCCTGCTGCTGCCCTACGCCTACTGGCCCTCTGCTGTCACGTCGCGATGTTGTTCCCCCTGCATTTGGGGAACGTGAAGCAGACCAACAGATGTCTCCAAGGAACATCAGAAAGGGTCTCCTTTCCTGCATTTTATCCTATTTGGGGGGGGGAAAAGAAATGCTGATTTTTGTTTTGTACCGGGGATCCAGGAGGGGGCCACCCAGTAAAAGTTTTTTGTGGCCCTTTAAGCGAGGATCAGTTGGAGGAAATGGAGCCCCCAAGCACTCATGTGAGAGAGGGGAGCCTTTTTCCCAACCTCTAGATCGGGGAAATAGAAAACTATTTTCCCCTCATCTTCCTCCCCCCTCAAATTCGTGCCAACCTCCCCCACAGGGCGTGGGTAACATGGGTGTCTAGAATACCTCCCCTCCCCTCCCTCCCTTTGGGGCACAGCTTAAACACACCCCTACTTGCCTGAGATATCCCCCTGAAGCTGATGCGCCACCAGCACTAGCCCCCCCCAAACCACTGCCTAATAAAAGACCGATGAAATTTGAAACTTGGGGCCTTTGTGGATTTGACAGAGAAAAGCCCCTGCCGTTTTTGGTCGCCCTCCTCCGTCGCTGCGGGACCTTTTTGTTTCAAGTGTCCAACGATCGCCCAGAACTAAGACACCACAATGCCATGCTGACAAGGGGGCAATTGCCCCCTGACCATTTTTGGGGGTTTCTTCAAACGGAAAGGAGGTGCAGAGCTCTTTCACCTCCTCCACTCTCGGTGGTTAAAAACACCCCAGGTCCGTACCGCTGCTTTCGGGCCATTGTCACTCGTATGCGTAAGGCTTTGCCTGCGCCAACAATCGCTGGAGCAGGGAGGGGGAATTCCAACTTTGCCACTAAACAAGAACAGTTGACGGGGGGGCCAGGACCGCAACTCCACGGGACGAAGCAGGGTGCGAACGGGGGAAAGGCGAACTCAGCCTCACCTTCTTCAGCAGGCATCCAGACCCGGGTTCTCTTTAAAATTTCTGACGACAAGGGTTTTTCATACATGTGGAAAGGGGGGGTGTATACCATTTGGGGGGAGGGCCCGTATTGAAATTGCCTGGCCAAGGTTTTTTTCACCCGCCAGCGCTCGGGCTCGTTTCTTAGGCCGCCACACCCTACCTGTGTGTGGATGGTTTTCCAAGGCAATTAATTCAAAAACGCCCGGTGTCTCTGGTCACGTGAGCACCAGAGGACCTTGGGGAAAGACCCTGCACCATCCGCGGGTTTGAAGAGCGGTCCGGCCTGAGAGCCATCGCACCCCCAGAGACATCCACCCACTCACCCCTGGGTGTCACAGAGATAAGCACTTTGGGCCGGTGCTTACTATCCATGTGTCGGTGGGGAGAAGGACTTTTTCCGGACACAGATGCAACAACGCGCTTTAAAAATTTTTGAGACACTGGGTGGCCAGGCAGGAAGGCCTTTTCGGCAAAAAAATGCCTGTCGGCATCTGGTAAAGGGGGGGAAGTGAGGGCCAGACGTGGCGGAACCATCTGTGTCCCCCCAGACGGAAAGGCAACATTTCCAAGGCCAAAAGCCCGGCAATGCCGACCATGAGGCTTTTTGGTTTTGGGGTGGTTTGGGTTAAATGTTTCTTCTGCCCCAAACCGGAAGACAGAAGGCTGGCTGCTAGACTGACCCCTTACGGGTACAGGGCGCCAAACTGGCGGGAAAGGGGAAAAGGGGTAGGATGGGTCTCCCGGGGGCTGGGGTTTTTAACCCCCGGGACGGTGGAGGCGAAGCAGGCTGATCCCGATCAGACCGAGAGACATGGGGGACTGAGGAACGCTTGGTGGTGCGGAGAGGAGGAGGGGGAGACAAAGGGTGGACAGTGGTTGGAGGCCCGGCGTCGTCTTGGCCTTTTTTGGCCAATGATCCCTCCCTTTCAACCAAACATTCGCGCAGTGACTAGACATGTTGGTGGTGGTTAACCCCTTAAGGGTTTTTGCCCTACTTATGCTTTTTCGGCAAAGGGGGCAAAAGACTCCCCCTGGGAATCAGAGGCTTTTTCAAAAGGCCCAGGCTTTAGAGGTCCGGCCCTTTTTTGACGGGGATAAGCGAGGACGGGTTTGCCTGACCGTGGGGTGGGGGAAACTTTTCGCGGCTTTTGCGACCACCCCCCCCTTTTTTGTGACGGACCCGTATTGACACTACCCCCTCGTCTCCTCCTCGTCCACTGATGAAGCGCTCCAAGCAAATTCTGCGGGAAAAAACCGGGTGGATTTCCCCAATGTCGTCACATCATCACATCAACACAGGGACTTGGTCTCCTGACTTTCTGCATCCAGAACTGCGGGCTACAAGCAAAAGGGGGACGCAAGGCGTTGCCGACCGCCCGGATTTTTCCGATTGACCGGCTTTCCTTCACCTCCTCTGATGGCATATAACTGGGCGTCAGAGCAGGGGAAAATCATCCTCTTGATCTTTTTAAAATGCCTTTGACCCAATCGCATTTTGTCATCAAAAAGGGGCTTCAGACAAAGGATTACCACAGTGGTGGTAACGATTGACATTTGGCTGCTTTATGTGGACGGGTCTGTGATGCTGATGACGACATTTGTGGCCTGACTGCGAGGACGAGGGGGTAAGACTGCTGATGCAGGTTGCATTAACCACTGAAGACGATTTGGGGACGATGTTCTTACTTAAACCAGGGCCCCGACCCACGTTTACAGCTGACGGGCCTGCAACGACGACCGCTGGCATGCTGTTTTCCCCCCCAGCACTGGAAGAGCACCTTTTCTCGACCTCTACCTCCCTTGCTACCCCCCTCTTGCTCGCTTTTCCACCTGCATTTCGCCCAAGTTTTAAAATAAAAAAAATTTGAGAAGGGAGGAAAGTTTTGAAAGTCTCTTTTTAAAAGACGGCAAATCACAGCTATTCTCAAACCCTCAAACAAAAAAAATTGCTGGATTCAAATTTAACTGCAAGGTGTCTATCAAAAAATCTGGACTGGGGAAAAGTCCAAAAAACACTAACTGTTATGTTTTGGTATAACAAACGTATTTTTTTCACCCTTTCAAATTTACCTGTGGGGAATATAGAATTTCTGTTTTTAAGATTTACTAATGCTGCGGGCAAAGAACATGCGGTGTGCAAAATTAAAAAAAAACGTAACTGATGTTTTGATATAATAAACGGTATTTTTTGCACCTTCAATTCCCTTTGGTAATATAAAATTTCCGGGTTTTTGATTTTCGTAGAGCTGGTCAATAACATGCTGGGTCGCAAAATCAAAAAAAAACGTAACGTGATTTTTTCCGTACAACACGGTATTTTTTGGCAACAAACAACCTCTGCTGACTACAAGATTGCTGGATTGATTTAAGGCAAGGGGGATAAATCAACATCACAGGTGTAATGGGTAAAATTAAACCTATTTTGAAATTTAAACTGATAATAAAAGTGGAGTTTTTTCAGCAACAAAGAGACCCCATTACTAAAATGATGTTTATCCAAATAAGTTCAGGCTTCCCAAAAACCAGGAAATATTTCAATACAAACGTTTTTTAAAAAAGATATTTTACTACCAGTCACACTAATCTTGGGGAACTTTATCCAGTGTTCTTAAAATAGAGCTTGTCTGTGTTCGCCCCTAACTACATAAAATCTCAAATCTCAAAATAAATAAATTGGAAGGATCAAGCAATAGTAAGTTTCTCTGGCAAAAAAGACTAATTTCGCTGAGCTTTTGGCCACAGGGAGAGCGCAGGGCCTTCCCTATGAACCTGAAGACACTGAGGCGAAACAGGAAACGCTGTTCTATGTAAAAAAAGGTCAAAGGATTTTTTCCAGCCCAATCGAAACCCTACACACCCAGTCATGACTTGCACACACATCTCACCCTGCTCTATTCGTAAGCTGATTTCTGCCGCCAAAATTACAGGGAAACGCCGAAAAAGGGGCCATCTTTAAAAGATGATGCCAGATTTTTAAACCTTAATTTCCTGATCGAAAATTTTGATCACCATAAAACCCTTTCCGATTTTTAAATCTGCGAAAAAATTGCTCAACACTTTAGCAAGATGCAGTGACACCTCCCCCGGGCCCCAACACATAGGGTTAGAAAAGGTCAGGACATCCTCTACTCCGGGGGGCCCCCTACACAGTAGGGGGTTCAGAGGGGCATGACTCTGTCTGCTCCAGGGCCTCTATACATAGGGCTACAAGGGGCAGTGACATTTGTCCCGCTCTGGGGCCCCCTACACAGTAGGGGTTTCAAGGGCACTGACACCGCTTTTCGGGGCCCAGCAAAGAGGTTTTCAAAATTTATGTGACATCTTCTGCTTCAGAGCCCCCCTAGCATAGGTTCACTGAACTATTTTGGGTTTAAAACACCCCTGGTTCCCCTTGGTCAATTGGAAAGCAAAGTTTTTTTTTGCCCCTTTAAACCTAAAAACATCAATTTTTGAGGGATGATTGTGCAATCCCTCCTGTTCATAGACATGTTGTAAACTGAGAGGGGCAGAATCATTGAACTGAAAGACCTTGGTTTATCACTCCGGAAGATCCATGCGCAACTGGGCTGAGATGTCGGCGCTGTTCAACACTACTTGTCCTTAAAATTGCGAGAACAATGGTGAACTGGAATGGAAGCAAGACGTGAGGGGACACAAGTCTCTGCATGGTTAGACCTGATTGGAAGAATGGTGCACAGTGACTCATTATGTACAACAAGGGAAATTGGACATCACATCCCAAACCTAGGGCGGCAAAAAGTGTCTACACAAACCCTCAGGAGTCTGCACAAAACTGGACCTCGTGCTACATGTCATCCATTGACCTCACACCGCTGCTTTGAAATGCTATCATGGTGCACATCAAGGTGGTCATGGAGGCTAGAATGGAGGGCTTTCAACAACTTAGTTCCAGCGGTGAGCGCTGGAGATTGCTCTGGAAACCATGCAGACAACACCATGAAGAGGCCTCACCACACACACCACCGATGTGGACCGACATAATGTGCAGTCTCCAGTCTTCATTTCAGGTACACTAACAGCTTGATATTGCATTGATTTGATTTGAAACCAGTGATACGGCCATTTGTCCAAAGTGTCCCAGAAGCCATTATTGAACAGCACAACGCCAGGCCACATGTTGCAGCCTGCATGGCCTTAAAGTGGTTTTCTCACCACAGTGATTAGCTTTGAACATGTAGGGAAAGGTAAATAAAGACTATTACCAAATACATTGCTGTTTTGATTTTCCTTTGTCCATGACTTGTCTTGGCTACCGACCACCTCTCCCTGCTCTTTCTTATCTGATAGCTCCAAGCTACCATCCAACCATGGTGAGACACTCTCTGCTGAGTCTTATCTCTAGCAAAGGAGCGTGTTTACAAAAGTTTTAACACATAGAGCCATGTAACCTTGTGCAATACAGATTATAAACCTCCAGCACTCATCTCACTATAACGAGAATAGTTAGGAATACCAGAGCTGATGTGTCAATCAATGCTATAGAACCACTCACAACCTGACCGGGAAATGTGAGTCTAAAGCATGTGAAACAGCATGGTGTGCTACCATGGCCTGCAATGTTTTTGGACTGCAGGCAGTCCAAGTGCATTCAATATGGGAGAAAATCAGTTGTCATTAATAAGCTCATTGAAAGCAGCCATTTCTGCTAATCGTAATGCTCAGAATGAAGTGAGGCTGGACAAACTCACAAAATGCACAAGAAAGCACAGTTTTATTCCATAAAAATGTCTTATTGTGTTTCTACCGCCCTTTGTTGAATAAAAGACCATAAAACGTGTCTGTTTGCAGAAAGAGGAAAGGGTCCAACCACCACTTATGGTGCATGTAGCAGAGCCAGAAATCTCATGGCAGCAGTGGAGCATGGAGACCCCTCAACTCTCAGCCTCTGAATGGATCGCCTTTCTAAAGTTGGATTCACAAGGTGCCAAAAAAGTTCCCTTAGAAAGTGTCAGTGTGAGAGCTGTTTTTGGCCCCTGTTCCCCAGGACTCTCTGTCGAAATTCCAAGAAAACCTTCATATGGGGTTAAGGAATCTGCAAGTAGAAGTCCACATGGAGGTCTCCTGTATTTAAATGATGTCTTTGTATGAGCACAAACCACCCCTGTTCTAATCTGATAGACTCCCATACTGACGACATTGGCTAAGGTCCCGGTGGTGTTACTTATCTGAGGCTAGAGGAGAATTCATTAGTAGCGTAGTCTGACACAGAAAACCACAGTTTTGAAATGTGGTCTTAGCACTTTTATCATTCTCCATTGAAACAGGGAATTTTTACTATTTTATAAGAGATACATAGTTGTCAAATATATAAGCATAGCCTAAAAATACAGAAAAAGTTCTTTAATAAACAATGAGTAGACGAGTCTGCACCAGAAGAGCCCTGCTTCAATAATTCAGAGTTTAAGAGTTTATCCAGGAGTTTTTATAGAACACTATAAACAACATTGAAAGTAAAGATATTCCACTACCTTCATGTGTTTCTTTTCTTTTGCCTCCTTATTCATCTATCATAAGATCCACTTTTTACCATGAAACTTCCTGCTTGTGGGAAAGTCAGTAGTTCTCCAGCAACTCTTTCCTACAACTCCCAGACTGCAGTGCAATCTAGGACTTCCCTACAGTTATCCCTGCTAGGGTCTATGTGCTGACATTAATGTGTAATCCCCCCAGCTCTGTACTTGTTGTCATCGCTAAGAATCATGGATCACTATGTAAACTGTACAGGACGGCAGTCATCATTTTCACGACAGCAGTACACAACCCCCCAGCTCTGAACTGCTGTCTTCTTCTCCCATTACTGTTAGTGAATTCTGTCAACAGAACTCTTCACCTGTAATTACTTTAATGTAATGACTTCTATCTAGTTTTAAACTACAGACTGGCAAATATTTATTTGTATTTTATTATTTATTTTTTTCTACACTTTTTTATGATTTTACTGTTTTTTTTTATCCCATTAAGGGATAACTCATGTACAATTTTTTAATACTTGAAATACATGAAAATGCTAATACATTATAATCTGTGTCAGTATGACGCTATGTTCACACGGCTTAAAGGGGTTTTGCCACGATGTAATGTTGACGTGGGATCCTCCAAAATGGGTATTTATTCACTTTTCTAAATAAATGTGATTACAGAAATTGCAGTCTGAGAGAGCTACAGCCTGCCTTACCTGCCCTTAGTTACTTAAAAGCTTCTATTAGATACGACCTGACAAGAGCTGCTGGCCGGGCTTGCGCAGAGCACACTTCTTATCTGATGAAAGGGAGCTGAAGAAGTCTTCAAGGCACCGGGTAGAAATATTTTGTGTTTTGTATACAGAATCCACTAGTTGTAATGTGATTATCTGAGTAGATCCCTGCTTTATCTGATGATAGGGAACATGAAGAAGCTTTCAAGCTGCTGTGGAGAAAAGGTGTTGTCTTTTGTATACAGAATCCACTAGTTGTAGTTTGATTATTTGAGTGAACATTTCACACGATCCCTTATGCATGGCTCTGTGCTCTGGCTGTGTCTCTCGCTCTCAGCTCAGCGTGGCTTGTTTACAGTTGCTTCTTAGCAGATAAGGCACGTCCTGGCAAAACCCCTTTAAATTGGGACGTATTTCGGCCCGTATTTTGCGGCGTACTTCGCTCAATACGTGGCGAAATACGTCCCAATAATTATGGTAATCTACAGTTCTCATAGAGAACTATGGATTATGCCTCCTCTCCCCGCTCAGACAATACGCCGCGGGGGGAGATAAGTGACATGTCAATTATTCACGGCGTTTACGTACCGCGAGTAATGAATGTCTATGGGGCCGGCGGAATAAAGCCCCCCTCCCCCCCCGTCCCGCAGCAGCTCGTGCCAGTCGGCGCAAGCTCCCGAACACACGCCGTAATTGCGGGGTGTAATTACACCCCGCAATTATGCCGTGTGAACTTAGCCTGACATAGGCAGCAGTCAGGGCAGCACACAGTCTGCCCTGACCGAAGCCTCACTATACAAACATCCCCGGAGCTACTCCAGGTCCCCAGTGCTGACTGTATAGACATTCCCTCGGCTCCATTGGGTCACCTGGAGTCCCGATCACCCGATGGAGCAGGAGAATGCCCTTTGATTATGTCATATGGCGCGGAACGTAGCAATAAGAGGGTTAAGTGCCAGGGATTGGCGATGCAGAAAGAAGACACGCACCACCCGCCGCCTGTAGTCGTTGGGTGGTTGATAAGTAGTAGAAGCAGAATTATAACCACCATGAAAAGGTTTAAACATGTAGTAAAAAAGTAACTGAAGACAATAACCAAATACATTGCTGCTCTGATTTTGCTTTGTTCAGGAGATAAAGGAGATTTTATCTGCTGCTTGTGTACACAAGTTTCTCTTGGTTACCAACCACCTTTCTCTGTTCTCTCTCTGCCTTGATTGCTCCAAGCTGTCAACTGACCATGGTGAGTCAATCCTTGCTAAGTCTTATCTCCTGCACAGGAGCTTGTTTATCTAAGTTAATGACAAGTTTTAACCCTTATAACTCTGTAGCCTTGTGCGTTACTGATTATAAACCTCAGCAGTCATGTTTTTGTAAAAGAAATAGATAGGAATAGCAGAGCTGATATGCCAATCACTACTGTAGAACCACCTACAGCCTGACCAGGAAGTGTGGGTCTGAAGCTAGCTGTGGTTCTGTGAAACAGCATGGTGAGACAACCTCTTTAATAAAATTGTAAATGACCACTTAACCTGCAGGGTTGGAGTGCCAACTATTTCTATAAATCATTTACCTCCCAACGAGAGGAATGAAAAGTAACTAAAAAGTCCTATGTACTAAAAATAGGACCAATGAAAATTACAACTCTTCTCACAAAAAATAAGCTCTCATAAAGCCACATGGAAAAAATTATGACACTTGGAATGTGACATTATCATAACCAAAAAATGTTGAGAATTTTTTTTTCTTTGTTCGAAACTAATAAAACACAAAAAATCTAAATTTACTTTCACCATAATCATAATGGCCTGCAGAATAATTTCATGTCTAACACCAATACAGCAAAACCCAAAATAATGGTGGAATAGCTTTTTTCCCATCCCTGTTCTCAAAAGAACATTATATATTACACGGCCTCCAAGATGGTACCATTAAGATTACAAATCACCCTACATGAAGAAAAAGATGTGAGAACCAATTATCATATTCCGTCAATCAAACAAAGCAATAGTAACACATTTTATAGCATTTTCCTGGAGTCATATATTAAAGGGGTTGTCTCACTACATTGATTCCTCTTACCTCAGTCCTGTTTTCTTGGTTTTATTTTGAATTCAGGGGCGTGTTTACTGGCTTCCACTAGGCTGCAGTAGAAGCCAGGCCTGTAGCTATAGCAACCAGTGCTGGCAGCCTATCAGGAGAGATCAAACAGGTCTGTAGCTATAGCGACCTGAGGAGCTGATGCAGCCCAAATAAGAGGGGATATCTAGGAAGAGGTAGGACACTGTTAATGGACACATATTGCAAAGTGACTTGTTTTTGCAAGATCTTTAACATAAAAAGCAGCAATCCTTGTAGTGAGACAACCCCTTTAACCACTTAGAGACACGTTATGTATGAGTATGTCCTAGTGCCGGTAAGGTTCTATGTAGTGGGATTACTCAGTAGTTCTGCTACATAGAAGGCTGGTGTTAGTTGCTAATTGCAGCTGACACCCGCTGGTAACAGCAGGGAACAGATCTGGTGAGATCGCAGGTTGACAATAGGTTAACGTGGAACCTTATGAAGGCTCCCATCGTCACCATGTCTGCCATTTTACCATTTCCTGCCCCGACAGGAAGTGGCAAAACCACCATCTTTGTTCACCCTTTGTACATACAATGCAGAAGAGTGAACTAACGATCGTGCCTTCTATTGGTCAAGTACCCTTGGAGAACTCAATGGAAAACTAAAAAAGAAAAAAAAAATTGAAATTATAAATAAAATAAAAAATGTTACACATAATTGGTATCACCGCCTCCGTAATATAATATTGCTGCCTCCATAATATAACATAATTTATCCCGAAAGCTAATTATAGTAGAAGAAAAAAAATTCCAAATGCCAAAATTGCAGGTTTTTTGGTCACTTCATGTCCCGTAAAAATTTAAATAAAAAATGATCAAAAAGTCACATCTATCCCAAGATGGTACCAATAAACCATGTATGTAGATGGAAAAAAAAGTGGTTCTTAGAAGGCGAGGAGAAAACAAACTTAGAGCCATACTATTATGACCTGTCAGGAAGGGGTTCATGGCCTTTCTCATGGATGGGCCATCAATATTTCTCTTATAAGACAATACCTTATAGTTGATCAGCAGTACCTCGCCATTGCGAGGCTTCAAACAGGATGCTCTCAGACGGAAGTGGCCACAGAGCTTAGAGTGTCATCAGCAGGTTATGTCAGAGATACAGAGAGACTGGAAGAGTCACAGAAAGGCAAAGAAGTGGATGTCCTTTGGCTCCATCACACACTGATGACTGCTTCATTGTAACCAATGCCCTGTGGAGCCGGATGATGAATGTCATACAACATCCTGCTTGAAGCCTGGTACTGTTGATCAATCGTCAGGTGTTGTCTTGCTCTCATGATGTCACAATGTGAACAGCAGGATGAGGAGGACTGTTTAAATCCCAATTCAAATTGATCCCCTAAATTTATTGGTTGATTCAGGGATCAAAAACCTGTTGTTAAATTTCCCATTAAGCTCCTTGTTAGAGATCAGCAAGTTGTGCCAAAAGTATTGAACAGTTGGACATGTGCGTCTAAAGTTATGAGATGGCCTCATTTAGTTCATTTTAAAAAAAAAATCAAGAAATGATAAATTCTTCCTAAAATTTCAACCAAAAGCCAAATATCCCTAACTTTGTGTTTTACCTCATTATAACCTCTAGTACATAATACAGCGCGGCCCTCTGATTTGCTTCTCTCTCGGCTCCAGACCTCTTGCCAGACAATTTATTATACAAATTACTATAAGAATAATAAAAAAAGATGACGGTATAAAAATAGAAGAAGCGATGATGCGTCACTTCAGCGAGCAGATTAGCAGGATATAAGTCATGCCTGACAAAGCTTTGATATCTGACATCGAGCTCTCGGTTTAAGGAATATTGGCCTAGAACCAGATGACTAATATAAAGAAAAACTTTGCTGCATGAAGCAAGAGGAGTTTGTGGGAGGAAATAGTTTGTGGAATTTCGGCAAGAAAAAAATCCTCATCGTTTACTCATAAATTAAGGTATAAATAAAGAGAGATTATATTCCTTGCAAATTTTCCGGTGGTCCTCTCTACTAACACAATAAATAAATAAATGACATCACCAGGCCTTTCCTCTCTCTAGTCAAATACAGGTCTGTTTATGTAAAGCATTGTGAGTAGCTGAGAGGTAACGTTTTTGCCTCCAGGCACAAGGGCCCTCAGTTCAAATCCCTGCAGGAACTAAACCTGAGGATTTTATTTCTCTACAGGGGTGGAATGACAGCACCTGGGGTTTGAACACTCAGTATCTACCTGAGAAGAGAGGTTATGTCTGAGCATGTGCGACCAGGAGTGAGGAGCTCTCAGCCCTGGTCGTATCCCCTGGAGACGAGCTGTAAACAATGGATCACTAAAGGAGCAGCTAAAACAAAAACGGTGCAGAATTTTTAATGATGAATGGTGAAAATTTTTATTATTTAATTTTCAAACTTCCCACGTCAATTTTACTTCGTGGCAAAACCCCTTTAAGTCAAATAGAGAAACCCATACATTGTATAGACTCATTACAGTATGAATTACAAGGTTTAATATAATACATTTGTGAGCCCTATAACAAATAAGAAGAGAGTCCTGGAGAACCCCTTTCATTTTCAATGACATTCTAATGTTTGGAGATGCACTGTTAAGTGCATTAGATTAAATCTGTATTAAAAAAAGCTACAAGTGCTCCTAGAAGTGAAAACAATAGCTTATCTGTAAACAAGTAATCTTGTTAAAGATTCTGCTCCGTCCGACTATGGTGACATCACTCCCTGCTCTCTGACCAATCAGGAAAGAAGATAATAGTCATAACAAGAGAAACCTGTGTGCATGCAGAGCAGATCAAATCTCTTATCTCTTGACCAAGGTAAAATCAAAAGACTAATGTACTTGGAAAAAGTCTATAATTATCTGTTTCTACATGTTGAAAACTATTCCTTCTAGAGAGAAAACCCCTTTCACTCTTTTTTATTTTTTATGTATTTTTAGTCCCCCTAGAGTATTTGACCAATAACAGTTGCAATCGCTTGCATACTGTTCTGCAACACTAGGGTCTTGCAGAACAGAGAACAATTACGGTTGTCCTATTGCAGTAAGATGACCTGAGCCTTTTATTAAGTCCTTGACTGCCGTGACCAATGGTCGGCATCCTGGGATTATGTTGCTCGGAAGGCTAAGCGGGAGGAGGACTGCCTAGATGCCGCAGTTGTATTGACAGCAGCATCTAAGTGGTTAAATAGCTAGGACAGGAGTTATTCGGAGCGCCTTCTTCCTGACTTCTTTAAATGGCATCCTGTGTGGTTTTCTGTCTCTGCCTAATCTTCGTCCATGCATTTTCATTTTTCTCACTAATATTCATATTTATTTTCTCTCCATATTATTGGCAAGGGCACCAAAATACCTTTTTCCAGCCCTATGCAATGGTATCCTTAAAGTGGTTTTCTCACCATGTTGTTTCATAGCGTCACAGGCAGCTTCAGACTCACACTTCCTGGCTAGGCTGGTCTATAATAGTGATTGGCATATTTAGCTCCTCTATAATTAGCTGGGCAGTACAAAGACATAAGTGCATTAGATTTAATTTGTGTAAAAAAAAAAAAAAGCTACAAGTACTCATAGAAGTGAAAACAATTGCTTATCTATAAACAAGTAATCTTGTTAAAGGTTCTGCTCCATCCGACCATCACTCCCTGCTCTCTGTCTAATCAGGAGTATCTTGATGGTGGTTTCCTTTTAAAGAGAACCTGTCACATAGTTTATGCCCCCCTGGCTGAGGGCAGCACAAGCTAGTGTCAGACCTGCTGTTTCCAGCGCTGTGTCCCTTATTCTGGAAGATGCTGTAGTTTTTGATTAATTAGTGCTCAAACCTGCAGTTTTCAGCCAGAAAAGAGTCAAAGAGTCATTTAAAACTCCGCCCACCTGAGGCTGGCCCCGCCCACCTCAACTGATAAACCTATTACTTTGAATAGGTAGAAACGTGAGAATAACTGCCAGTGGGCGGGGCTAGCTGACAGTTATTCACGTTTCTACCTATTCAAAGTAATAGGTTTATCAGTTGAGGTGGGCGGGGCCAGCCTCAGGTGGGCGGGGTTTTAAATTACTCTTTGACTCTTTTCTGGCTGAAAACTGCAGGTTTGAGCACTAAATACTCGAAAACTACAGCATCTTACAGAATAAGGGACACAGTGCTGGAAACAGCAGGTCTGACACTACATTGTTCTGTCCTCAGCCAAGGGGGCATAAACTTTGTGACAGGTTCTCTTTAAAGGGGCTTTGAAGGGCCTTTGAGGGTGGCTAGGGCGCCTATGTGTTGCTGTAAAAGCTTTGCTACTGTCCCTTTGTTGCTGAATAGGGTGTCGGGAATAACATACAATGTCCCATTTTTCATGGGATTTTCCTGCCAAACCAATCCCCAAATGAGAGAAATATGGTGAGAAAATTAGTATGAATATTGGTGAGAAAAATGAAAATGCAGGGACAAAGATTAGGTAGAGATGTTAAACCATTGAGGGTGCTCTCTTATGTGAGTCAGGAAGCAGGCGCTCCGAATAACTCCTGTCCTAGCCATTTAACCACTTAGATGCTGCTTTCAACACTACTGTAGCATCTAGGAAGTCCTCCTCCCGATTAACCTCCCGAGCACCATAATCCAAGGATGCCGACCATTGGTTATGGCAGTCGGGGACTTAATAAATTGCTCAGGTCACCTTAGGCTATGTTCACATAGGCGTAATTTTGGCGCACATTTCGCCGCGTATTTGCGCTCTAATACGGGCGAGATGCATGCCGAAATTATAGTAATCCATAGTACTCATAGAGAACTATGGATTACGCCTCCTCTCCTCGCTCGTACAATACAATCATATTGTAAGCGCGTGGAGATAAGTGACATTTCAATTACTTGCAGCGAATACACGCCACGAGCAATGCATGTCTATGGGGCCGGCGGGCTCCCGAAAGACATACCCTTACTGCAATAGGAGAACCACAATTGTACTCTATTCTGCAAGACCCTAGTGCTTAAGAACGGTATGCAAGCGATTGCACCTGTTATTGGTCAAGTACTCTAATGGGAATTAAAAAGACTGAAAGGGGTTTTCGCACTACAAAGAATCGATTTCAACATGTAGGGACAGGTAATTAAAGACTTTTTCCAAATACATTAGTCTTTTGATTTTACCTTGGTCATGAGACAAGAGAGATTTGATCTGCTCTGCGTGCACACAGGTTTCTCTTGTTATGACTATTATCTTCCTTGCTGATTAGATAGAGAGCAGGGAGTGATGTCACCATGGATTTAGCTTGCTGTGGGAGAAGACTCATTATCTCTAACAAGATTATTTTTTGTTTACAGGTAAGCAATTGTTCTCACTCCTCAGAGCACTTGTAGTTTTGTTTACTGAAGATTTAGGCCTCGTTCACACGGCTTATTCTGCCGCGGATTGGCGCCGTACTGCGCGCCAGATTTGCGCTGCAGTACGGCGCCAATCCGTGGCAGCAATTACGGTAAATCCACTGCTCTCATAAAAACATAAATATCCGTTCATCCCCGCTCGCCGAATTTCGCGCGGGGGAGAAAAAGGTGACAATGCATTGTCTATGGGCCGGAGCGGTCGCTCCACCGCCGCGCTCGGCCCCCGCCCCCGTCCCGCCCCTTATTCACGGCGGATTTGTGAGCTCAATACGGCTCACAAATCCGTCGGGAATAAGCCGTGTGAACACGGCCTTAATCTCCAGCGCTTATGTCTTTGTAATATCTCAGCTGGTTCTAGAGAAGCTAAATATGTTAATCACTGCTATAGAACCACCAGTGGTCTGAGAGGCAGAGTGAATGTAAAGCTTCTTGTGACTCAGCCTAGTGAGGAAACCCCTTTAAAAAAAAAACAAAAACTAACTTTTCCCATTTTACAAATAAAAAAAACCGTTGCATAACTTTTTTGCATTGTGCGGTGTTGCATAACACCGCACAATTAAATGTTTGATCTATTAAAATATAACATTTTTTATTTTGCTCGATTGGGTATGTTCACACGGTGCTTTTGCGGGCTGTAATTCAGGGCTGCAATACGTCCGAAATTCGTCCAGCAAATACGTTAATTCATAGCTCTCATTGAGAGCTGTGATTACCTGCTATCTTCTGAGGAAAGTGAAAGTTTATGGGAGCCGGCACAGAACGTTTAAGAAGTACGCGCATACTGGCCAGCGCGTACTTCTAAAACATCCGGTGTATAGCGGCACGCACAGTACGTGCCGCTTTGTACCCTAAAGATGCCACGTGAACATACTTCATATGCCAAAAATGCAGTTTTTGGACACTTCTAGAAAAATAGGAATTAAGAGAGATCAAAAATAATAAAAATAACTACAAAAAAATACACTTTGCCCCACAAAAACAAGTCAGGGCAGAGTCTCCTAGCAGAGCTGTAATAGCACACTATTCTGCAATACATTAGCATTGCAGAACAGTGTACAAGTGGGTTAAAATTACAGAACCAAATAAAAGATTATATATAATATATATATATATATATATAAGATATAATATTATATATAGATAGATAGAGAGGAGAGATGAGAGGAGTAGATATATATGATAATATATATATATATATATATATATATAGATATTATATATATATATATATATAGAGAGAGAGAGAGAGAGAGAAAACACAAGTCCTCCTAATAATAATAATAATCTTTATATAGCGCCAACATATTCCGCAGCACTTTACAATTTGGAGGGTGTAGGTACAGACAAAAAAGACAGACATAACACAATGAAAAGCTACTTACAGATGAGACACACGGTGTGAGGGCCCTGCTCGCAAGAGCTACAAATCTATTAGGGTGTCATGGGGTGAAACAATACGGTAGAAGTGCAAGTTTACAATGGTCCGGCCATGTGACATAAATATGGGGTTGTTTTATGTAGAATTCGGATGAACCTGCCACCCAAACAGTACATCTATATACAGTTAAGTGCCGAAAATGAGATGAGTGTGCTAGAGAGAGTGTTTGAGTGTGTGTGTGTGTGGTGGGTGGGGGGGGGGGGGGCCTTTAGCCATTAGAGAGTCTGGTAGGCCAGGCTGAGAAGATGTGTTCTCAGGGCCCTCTTAAAACTATAAGATTTCTAAGTGTGCCTGATCGCTCACGGTAGCATGTTCCAGAGAACTGGTGCCACACGTGTGATATCTTGGAGACGGGCATGAGAGATTCGGATGATTGAGGAATGTAATCGGATATCATCAGCAGAGCGGAGAGAGTGGGTCGGGTGGTAGACAGAAACGAGGGAGGAGATGTAGGTGGGTGCAGCACTGCGGAGAGCTTTATGGGTGAGAGTGATGAGTTTATCGTGTATTCTATACTGAATGGAGAACCAGTGCAGGGACTGACACAGGGTAGAGGCATCAGTATAGCGGCTGGACAGAAAGCTGAGCCTGCCTGCTGCATTGAGGACAGATTGGAGAGGGGAGAGTTTGCAGAGAGGGAGACCGATAAGCAAAGAGTTACAACAATCAGGATGAGAATGTATAACGACAACAAAAAGGGTTTTTGTTGTTTCCACAGTGAGAAAAGGACATATTCTGGAGATGTTCTTGAGGTGCAGGTGACAGGAGCGGGCAAGGGATTGGATATATGGGTGAAGGACAGATCGGAATCTAGTATAACCCCAAGACAGCGGGCCTGCTGCCTAGGAGTTATGGTGGTGCCACACACTGAGACAGAAAGGGCAGGGTAAGGTCTGTTAGTAGATGGTGGGATGACTAGAAGGACATGATGTCAGAGACAGCAGACAGGCAGTCCCTGGTGTTTTGTAGCAAGGCTGGAGTGATGTCTCGGGAGGAGGTGTATAATTGGGTGTCATCAGCATAGAGATGGTACTGGAAGCCAAATCTACTGATGGTTTGTCCAATGGGGGCTGTGTAGATTGAGAAGAGGAGAGGACCTAGAACTGATCCCTGAGGAACTCCAACAGCAAGAGGAAGAGGAGAGGAGGTCGAACCAGAAAACGAGACACTGAAGGACCGGTCAGAGAGGTAGGATGAGAACCAAGCGAGAGCGGTGTCCTGGAGGCCAATGGTGCTGAGCATGCTGAGGAGAAGATGGTGATCCACAGTGTCAAACGCTGCAGAAAGATCCAGAAGAACCAACAAGGAGTAGTTGCCCTGAGATTTTGCAGTGAGGAGATCATTGGAGACTACAGATCTATAGATGGAAAAAAAAGATAAAAATGGCGCTGCAAAGCAAATTAAAAAATGGGAAAAAAAGCATTGGAATTGTACTGACTTGCCAAGTCAGATTTATACCACACTAGACAGAATCCCATTTATAAAGACCACAGACTAAACTCCATATTGATACAAACCCCAGATCAGCCATACATTAGACACACTCCAGACCAGACCCCACTTTATACAGACCACAAACAGGAACCCCTATGTAAACAGGCTCCAGATCAGACACACAGTTACTAACATCTCCTTGTTCCTGCACCACTGTTGACACCATCTTGTAGCTAAGGCTGCTATTGGGATATTGTTGCAGTCAACAGTGGATGGAGGTGAAGAGGATGGCAAATAACGATGTTGGTGAACTGCAAACAACAACAACCAACAAAAGAAGTACACCAGCAGTCACATGAAAAGGCAATATGAAGCCAAATGGATAGTTTTGCATGAACACAGACAGGTGCACGGTTTGGTGGAGATTCAATGCCCACGGGGGAATAGGGGAGAATAGGGGAAAACCCTGGTGGACCCCTGAGCATGACGGACTTGAAGTATCTTTTAAGTTGCATATACATCCTCGGGAGAGACAGAAAGGCAAGGAGAAAGAGACAAAAAGCAAGAGGCAAAGTATAAGATGTAGGTACAGTAGCTGTAGGGTGAGCCCCAGAATCAACTATACTGGGGGGCCCTTATAATGAAATTCCACTGATGGGCCCTAGGCACTCCAGTCCGACAGTGTTTATATATACAATGACCGATAAATAGATAGATAATTAGTTTACATGGATATTCTAGATAGATAGAGATTAGATACATTGATGAAAAGATTGATAGATAATAAAAATATTAAATTACATAGTTACATAGCTTGTAAGGCGGAAAAAAGACAGACGTCCATCCAGTTTAGCCTATTGTGCTAAAGTGTTGTTACATATGAAGGGCTTACTCCAATCTGGCAATCAGAATAAATCCCTGGTTTAACGACCCTTCTCCAGAATCACTGTTCACTAAGATAACTTTGTTATATTATTACATCTAGAAATGTATCCAGATCCTTCTCCAGAATCCTGGTCACTAGAACCTGTTATATTATTACATCTAGAAATGTATCCAGACCCTTCTCCAGAATCCTGGTCACTATAACTAGTTATATTATTACATCTAGAAATGTATCCAGACCCTTCTCCAGAATCCCGGTCACTATAACTTGTTATATTATTACATCTAGAAATGTATCCAGACCCTTCTCCAGAATCCTGGTCACTATAACTGTTATATTATTACATCTAGAAATGTATCCAGGACCTTCTCCAGAATCCTGGTCACTATAACTTGTTATATTATTAAACTAGAAATGTATCCAGACCCTTCTCCAGAATCCTGGTCACTATAACTTGTTATATTATTACATCTAGAAATGTATCCAGACCCTTCTCCAGAATCCTGGTCACTATAACTTGTTATATTATTACACCTAGAAATGTATCCAGACCCTTTTTGAACTCCGTTAGTGAATTGACCACGACAAGTTCCTCTGGGAGAGAGCTTCACAGTTTCACTGCTCTAACAGTAGAGAATCTCTTTCTATGTTTATGTAGAAACCTTCATTCCTAAAGACGTAGAGGATGCCCCCTTGTTCTGGATACAGTCCTGAGTATAAATAAATCTTGGGAGAGATCTCTATATTGACCTTTGATGTATTTAAACATATTTATTATGTCCCCCCGAAACCGTCTTTTCTCTAAACTAAATAACCCCAATCTTGCCAATCTTTCTGGGTATTGTAGTCCACCCAGTGCTTTTATTATTTTTGTTGCCCCCTTTGTACCTGTTCAAGCTCTACAATGTCTTTCCTGTGCACTGGTGCCCAAAACTGTGCACAATATTCCATGTGTGGTCTAACCAGTGACTTGTATAATGGGAGAATAATGTTCTCATTGCGTGCCTCAATGCCCCTTTCAATACATATATAGATAAATAAACAGATATGAGAGTGATTAAAAATAGATTACATAGAAAGCTAGATAATGAATAGATACCCTGTTTCCCGTAAAATAAGACATCCTCCGAAAATAAGACATAGTGCATTTCTTTGATGCAATTCGAAGTTTGGCTGCTTATGCTGATGTTTGTGATGAAATCACTATAGTGTATTGATACAGGTTGATTTTTTTGTTCAACAATAAATGTGAATTCTTGTTCATGGGAAAATAAGACCTAGTGCGTTTTTAGGAGCAAAAATTAATATAAGACACTGTCTTATTTTTGGGGAAACAGGGTAGATTAGATAGATATATAGATGCATAGATCAATATGAGATAGATACCCTGTTTCCCCAAATATCAGAGAGTGTCTTATATTAATTTTTGTTCGTAAAGACGCGCTGGGTCTTATTTTTAGGGGATGTCTTTTTTTTCCACAAACAAGAATTCACATTTATTGCTAAACAAAAAAATCAACATTTTTTAATATTCTGTAGTCTTGTCATCACAAACATCAGCATAACCAGCCAAACTCTGAATTCCATCAAGAAAAAAAATCTGTCCCTGGCTCCCACACACGTAACCCCAAGCAAAAGGGGCTGGAAACTGTCAGGGTCTCTCACAGATTGACTGTAAGGGACCCCCAGAGAAGATAAAGAGATAAGGGCAGACAAAGAATGTGCTCTAGTGCTAAGTCCCCCAAAGGCTGTCCCTGCCTGCCTGCCGACCCAACGCGGTTGGTGACAATTGGGCGGCGTTCCCTACCCTGAGACCATGCAACCACAGAACAGACAAGACAGAGAAACACAATGTAGAAGGGTCAGCTGAAAATGGGTCAGAACCAGAAAGAGCAGAAAAGATACAGAAGTGGCAGGCAATAAGCAGAAGTCAAAAAAGTGGCCACAAGGTCAGGGAATCCAGAGAGGGAAAGCTATCTCAAGCACTGAACAAGAGGAAATGTGGTCTTCTTAAAGGGGTTTTGATCTAATGTTGACGTGGGATCCTCCAAAATGGGTATTTAATCACTTTTTCTAAATATATGTCATTAAAAAAGTGAAGCCTGTGAGAGCTACAGCCTTGCTTACATGCCCTTAGTTTCATAACTGTTTACATTAGCTATGACCAGGAGCTGATATGGCCGTTTTGTTTGCACTTCTTATCTGATGGCAGGGCACATGAATGAGCTTAGAAGGGAGGGGGAGAACAAAGCCAGTGTCTGCTGTATAGAGAATGCGCTGGTTGTAATGTAATTATCTGAGTAAACATGCAGAAGCTCCCGACTCAGCCCTCCTCCCTCCCCCACCCTGCAGCAGTTCATGAATGCTCCCTGCTTGGATCTTATCTTCTCTCCCAGTTCACCCATGCATAATGGCCCTGGCAGGAGCGGCAGCAGTGCTCCCCCCTCCAGGTTCTCACAGACGAGGTAAGGCCTATATTTTGTTTAACCCCTTAAAGGGAATCTGTCACCAAGTTTTTTTTTTTTACTTATTAAATCAAGCCCCTGATCCATATTCTTTTCCTCTCAGTCGTTTTTATTTCCTGATTGTAGATTTCTCTATTCGGCATCTATATATGATTGTGGGGGAAGACATTCTTGCTTGCACTGCTTTAACAGCAGTCAGAGAGATACTTTACAGCAGCTTCATGCACATAGGATTCTTAAGTTTCTGTCCCATAGACTTGTATAGGAGAGTTTTCACTGTGAAGGGAGGGGAGAGGGGGAGCTGTGACCTCTCCTCTTGTGACTGGTGGATCCTGTGTTATCTGTACACCTTGGTGTCTCCTTTCAGTGTGACCCTGCTTTTACTGATAATGTGCAGACACTGCTGAAAAGCTCTCTAAACAGAGCAGGAAGTGTCAGACGATTATTAGGCCTAGTGGCCAAAGTGAAAACTGCAGGACTTAAGAATTATTAAAAAAATATTGAAAGTGATCTGGAAAATTTAAAAAACATAACCAAAAATTCATACAAAATGTGTTTAACATAAAAATGTGAGTTAAACAATAAGTCATTTTTTGATGACAGATTTCCTTTAAAGGGGTTGTCTCATCTCATAATTTCATAGGATGCATGAATGAAATAATTCTGCTTTGCTCTGTCACTTCCTGGTCAAGCTGTCTGTAATTAATAAACAGAGAAGTCTGAATACATGGAGCTCATATGCTAGTCTAGATAAATTACCTTCTCTGAGGTCTGGAGAAGCTTCTAAGCTAATGTAAACAGTAGAGTAATTAGTCTTTTGTCTGAAAGATCAGATAACACACAAGCTCTAACTGCTGGCCCCCACCTGTGTGATGACATCACTCCCTGCTATCAGAACAAACAGCAGGGGAGAAGGAGTACACAGGTCGGTCACTTGGGAAACCAGACAGAGCTCAGAAGGTGATAAAATCACTTGAAGAAATATATTTGGAAAATATCTTCATTTAGTGTTCCCTACATTTTGAAAGCTATTCTTTGTAGTGAGACAACCCCTTTAAGCCCCAAGCCCAAAGGCCTTAATGAAAAGCAAATTTCTTTAGTTTTTGCCTCCTTGCGTTTCAACAGTCATAACTTTTTTTTATTTTTTCATTGACGCAGTTGTCTGAGGCCTTGTTTTATGCAGGAGTAGTTGTACTTTTTGGAGGCATAGTTTGAGGGCACATATAAATTATTGCAGGATTTTTTTTCAATTTCTTTTCATTTTTTTTTTTTTTTTTTCACCATTCACATTTCACACTAAATAACTTGTTAGATTAATTCTACTATTAATTCTGTGTAGGTTTTTTGTTTTTTGTGTGTGTAATGTAGGCACAATAAATCTTTAGTAAATATTTATTTTTATTTTATTATTTATTTTATTTATTTTTATACACTTTATGTTTTTCACTTTTTTTTATAATCCCATGGAGGGATAACTATTTTACTTTTTTACACTTAGTAATGTATTAGCATATTCATATATGCTAATACATTAGACTCTGTGCTGCCCTAACACAGGCAGCAATCAGGGCAGCACACAGTGTGCCCTGACTGCATGCTTGTTATACAGACAGCCCTGGGGCAACTCTAGTTCCCCACGGCTGACTAGGTCCCCAGGGCTCCATCGGGTCACCGGAAGTCCCGATCACCCGATGGAGCAGGGGAATGCTCTTTGATTATGCCACAGTCAGGGCAATTGAAGGGTTAGGCGCCGGGGATCGGAGTTTTCCTCCGTTTCCTGACGCTTACAGAGTCTGCTCTAGAAAGGGAGTGCAAAAAGGCAATTTAGAATCTCCACACAACTATATAGGCGCTCGCCCTAAGGAGAGATCTTCCCTTTCTGAGCTACTCATTGCGTCCCACTCAGCCAAGTCACCATAGCTCTGCTCTGTACTGACGAGGGGCAAAACCCTGAAACGGCTGTATGCAGATGAGTGATGCTGGCTTGGCTAAATATCCCTTCTTGCTTTCCAAAGATCCAGTGGGTTAAAAGCAAATTGAGGATTTGTTACATCCAACAGAGGGCGCTAGAGCTTCTCAGCTCCTTTCCCATAGAGTCTGCTCTAGGAACAGGTCTGTTCCTAGCATAGCTGATGCGCTAGGAGCCGCAAAACCCCTCTATCTGCAACGATGTCTCTAGACTTCACTGCAGATTAATGACCTGCCACGCCGGCCATCAACAGACGGTGGGCGGTCGTTAAGGGGTTAAATAACTGATTAGCTACCATGTATGGCATGGGGGGTGCTGTAGCAATGACTGCTGCTAAGACTTATTTTCGGGGTATGGCTTATATTTTAAAGCTTTAAAAATAGTGGAAAAATTGAACTGGGGCTTATTTTAGGGGAAACAAGGTAGGTAGGGAGATAGATAGATATGAGATAGATAGATAGATAGGTAGGGAGATAGATAGATAGATAGATAGATAGATAGATAGATAGATAAATAGATATGAGATAGATAGATAGATATGAGATAGATAGATAGTAGATAGATAGATAGGATAGATAGATTGATATGAGATAGATAGATAGATAGATAGATATATAGATAGATAGATAGATAGATTAGATAGAGAGATAGATTAGATAGATGTAGATAGATGATAGAAGATAGATAGATATGAGATAGATAGATAGATAGATAGATAGATAGATATGAGATAGATAGATAGATGATGGGATAGATATGAGATAGATAGATAGATAGGGGTAGATAGATAGATAGATAGATAGAGAGAGATAGATATGAAAGAGATAGATATGAGAGATAGATAGATAGATAGATAGATATTAGATAGATAGATATGAGAGAGATAGATAGAGAGATAGATATGAGAGGTAGATAGATAGATAGATAGATAGATATGTAGATAGATAGATATGAGTGAGATAGATTGGAGAGAGATAGATATGATTGAGATAGATATGATAGATAGATAGATAGTAGAGAGATAGATAGATAGATATGGGATTTGATTGAGATAGATAGATATGAGATAGATAGATAGATAGATAGATAGAGATAGATAGATAGATAGATATGAGATAGATAGATAGGTAGATATGGGATAGATAGATAGATGGATAGATAGATAGATAGGAGATATATATATAGATAGATAGATAGATAGATAGGAGATAAGAGATAGATATGATATAGATAGATATGAGATGGATAGATAGATAGATAGATAGATAGATAGATAGATAGATATGAGATAGATAGATAGATAGATAGATAGATGATATGAGAGAGATAGATAGATAGATAGATAGATAGATAGATAGATATGAGTTAGATAGATAGATAGATAGATAGATAGATAGATAGCACCATCTACCATAGAACAGAATGCATGTTTCACTATTGCTATAATTTTTGCTGAGGTGCCTCCACCCAGTCCAAGAATCCATGAAATACTTTCCTTCTCTCATATGTCAGCTAAAGCAAATTGTGAAGATCGTCATTTTCTTGTGGTTTGCTTCTTTACACGGAATCAGCAGCTGACTCCTCGGCCCGCACCGTCTCTCGTAGTAGAAAGTATAAGATGTTACTAGAACTTCATGTGACTCCGGCGCTCAGGAATCTGGATCTAGTAAACATATATTCCAGCCCCGCAGCGGCCACCTCCGCCGGGGGAATCACTTCTAGCATGGAGGCCATAGACTGAAGAAGCTTCATGCTGCGTCTTAGACTAATAATAGAGGGAAGAGATAACTACACAAATAGCCATAAATTCACAGATGGAAGATTTAGTGCAGAAAGTTCTGTGACGGTTCTAGAGATCTGAACGGGATTTGCAGAAATACATACACAAGGGTTTTTCAGTGGTGGATATTTGTACAGCAATCTGCTGTGTGTGAATACTCCTTCAGTAGCCGGCCACAGCTATTCCTTCCAGCCTCCCCATACACATGCACACCTGGCATGGGCGAGCGTGCATGTGTTGTCAATAGGGAGAGGAAAGAATGACATCTCTTGAGACAAATTATCTTCTATGGTATTATCACAAGGCATTATGGGAAAGGAGCTGAGAAGCTCAAATGCCCTCTGTTGGATGTAAGAAATCCTCAATTTGCTTTTGACCCACTGGGTCTTTGGAAAGCAAAAGGAATATTTGGCCAAGCCAGCATCACTCATCTGTATACCGCAGTTTCGGGGTGTTTGCCCCTCATCAGTATAGTGCCGAGCGATGCTGGATTGGCTGAGTGGGAGGCAGCCAATCTAAGCCCAGGGGAAGGGCAATCCTCCAGCCATGGTTCCCTAGAGGTTTCCTCCACAGGGGTTTTTTCCTCTCCTGAGTGTTGGAGGATGACTCTTCGTGAGTTGGGAGTCTAATGCCTTCTTCGGAGTTTGGCCTGGTTTTAGTTTAAAATATTATTTTACATGTCTTGAAAAAATATTAAAAAAATAAAATAAAAAGTAGTTTATTTTTAAAGATATGTCACGGCTTTATGTTGCGGTGAAAGTTTCAGGCAAGTTATGGTGGACCAATTTGAATGAATAGAAGCTGTTAAACTTAATGGTGGTGTACGGGCTGAGCTTTGGATGCCAGCCAGATTGATGGGGTAATGGTCTTTCAGGGGCGGCTTGGCTATGGAGTGAGGATCTTTGGTAGGGTTATCGGTGGCCTGGAAGTGGACTGGCTTTGCTAGAATATCAGGCCAGAACATGCCGTCTGTTGATTGCTGTCTCGTCGGTTGCTGTATGACAGCAGCTGGGGGATCTCACCGTATCCGTGAATCCAAATACATACTTGCACCTGACTCCTTACTGTGATTATGGTGATCATGTGGTTTAAATAGAGCTGTGGCCATTTAACACCAAAATGATATGCTGTGTATTTATTCAGAAGTGTATACATAGTATATATACAGTAGTTTGGGTCATTTGTAGTGAGTGGGAGTCCATCCCGTATCCAGAAGTCAGGCCCAAATTGGTCTGTGTGGTTTTTCTCTATAGGGGCCGTTAGCGATCACCAAGCCTGCAAAATCAGTGTTTGGATTCTCAATATGTCTATGACAATTACCCTCATTACTCCTACAGAAGTGCCAACTATCGGACTCATACAATACCTACAGTACCATACACAGTGCCCCTATTACAGTACCATACACTCGGCCTCTATAACAGTGCTATACAGAGTGCCCCTATAATAGTACCATACACAGTGCCAACATATCAGTACAATACACAGTGCCCCTATAATAGTACCATACACAGTGCCAACATATCAGTACAATACACAGTGCCCCTATAATAGTACCATACACAGTGCCAACATATCAGTACAATACACAGTGCCCCAATAATAGTACAATACACAGTGCCAACATATCAGTACAATACACAATGCCCATATAATAGTACTATACACAATGCCAACATATTAGTACAATACACAATGCCCCTATAATAGTGCCAACATATCAGTACAATACACTGTGCCCCTATAATAGTACCATACACAGTGCCAACATATTAGTACAATACACAATGCCCCTATAGTAATACCATACACAGTGCCAACTTATCAGTACAATACACAATGCCCCTATAGTAATACCATACACAGTGCCAACTTATCAGTACAATAAACAGTGCCCCTACAATAGTACCATACACAGTGCCAACATATCAGTACTATATACAGTGCTCATATTACAGTACCATACACAGTGCCTCTATAGCAGTCTCATCTACAGTGCCAATATAAGAGTACCATACATAGTTCCCCTATAACAGTACCGTTCACAGTGCCCTATAATAGTACCATACATATCATCTCTACTACAGTAATATCCACCATGCCCCTATAACAATTGTTATGAAGAAATTTGTCTTCTACTTCACACTCAATGTACAATCAGAGGACATTGCTACAGTCCAGGGGTGGAGGTCATAATAGGGGAATAAATACTAATGAATCTGGCTATGCTTCACCATAAGTGATCCCTGTGGATTAGATCTTGTCACTTTTCATTGCCTAAAACTGAAGGATTTGCATAGAGCATCTCCCCGGTCACATTCCTCCAGACTCCAGCTCGTCCACTTATATTAGCTGACAAAATGAAAGAATGATTCAGGAGTATAGCTATACGGGATGCAGAGGCTGAAGTCACACCAGCTTCATAATGCTTAAGGTGCTACACCTGGATTAAAAATGGCACCTGGTAGTTGTAAGACCCGGCTTCAGGAGCTTCATGCTACACCTCTGCTGAATGTGTTATATTATATGTGATGAGTGATACAAAAAACATGTACGTCTTCTATACAACGAGTACATGTACGTCTTCTACATCTCCTCCATAGTAGACTCTCAGTACATAAATAACATATAATTTGCACAGTCCCTGCCCATTTTCCTCCTTGTCTTCCATGTTTCAGGAATCTGCTTGATTTCTTGCTCTGTCCTCCCATGGTTTGTGCATCTTAATGTTGGTAAAAAGAATATAGCACAGGCTGTGAATGTGGGGTGTTAGATTTCCTGTGACCAAAATGTGGACCCCATCTGCCCCCCATTCCCCTTGTTTAGTTCTTTTTAAAACCCCACGGGGAACTAAAGGGGGGGGTAAATATGTGAATCTCCCCATTCATTCTATGGGAGTTCTGAGTATAGTTGAGCATACCTTTCTGTCCACTGTGGACGAAGCAGAGGTGGAAAGTGTTGTCGGAAGGATAATATGGGAATACTCCTTAAAAGGGAATCAATCATATTGAAAATTCTATCGGACCAGCAGCATGTTATAGAGCAGGAAGAGCTGAGCAGATTGATGTATTATTCTGTGGGAAAAGATTTGTTGAACTTCTATTTTTTGTCATTATAGTTATTTTGGTTAGGGGTCGTGGGCGGTCTTATCAGTGATTGACAGGCATCTCCATATCATACTGATGCAAGAAACACTACCCACTGGACTCCTTAACCCAGAATAAGGGTAGGTTCGCACGGCCGGTTTGGACGCTGATTCTGAGCAGAGAATCTATGTCCAGAGTCAGCTTCCAATCTAACTGTAAAGTGATTTACAAAGGTGTTTTACAAAGTATTGGAGGCAGAAATCCATGTCTGGCAGTCCGGGTCATTTCCTCATTGGCCAGTGCAGAATTTCCAAGGAGCAAACAACACTTTTTCGGCGCTGACACTAGGATGTTGTTGGGAAAAAAACCTAAAGTTCTTTCCCCACAGAACTATAACACACTACCTACAGATCAGTCAGCACGGTCAGCATGTTCAATGTGATAGGTTCCCTTCTAAAGGGTTCGCCACTTTGGACAATCCATACTTGTTAGAAGTTTCTTTTGATAATGGGTTGATCACAAAAGGGGGACTTTATGATCTGGCGCTGACGGCCAGTTCTAAAACGCTTTGGCGTTTTAGAAAAGCAATATCTGAACAAGATGATTTCAGCGGTGCCAAAGAAGAGGAGGAAAAACTTCTTTATTCTTTCCTAAAAAAACAAGCAACCCGAGGCAGTACCACAAAAAAAAAAATAAAAACCCCCGCGTTTGGGGGGAACCACCCTTAATCATGGGGAAACGCCAAAATGTATGAAGGTTTTTTGGGTCAAAATCAGGGCAGTGTAGGGCCAAACCACAAGTCTGGCTAGGCACCACCTTTACCCCGGGGTTTTTGTTTTTTCTGCAGGTTACATACAGGGCAGTGTAGAGCAATACCACAATCTGGTCGGGGACCACCTTTACCGGTTGGCTGTTTTCTGAGGTCTACATTAGGGCAGTGTAGGCCAATACCCAAGTCTGGTCGGCCCACTTTTCCCTGGTCTTTTTTCTGCAGTCATACATTTCAGGGGATGTAGAGCCAATACCACAAGCTGGCTCAGGCACCCCCTTTACCCCGGTTGGCTGTTCTTCTGCGGTCATCATACGGGCAGTGTAGGAAAAAAC
>JAODAL010026968.1:0-55794 GCA_025379985.1 Phyllomedusa bahiana
CCCCCCTCTGAGTCCACATATCCCCTGTGTCTCCCCCTATCAGTTTTTTTTATAAGAGCTTTTAATACATACCACAGGCGCATTCAATCTAATTGGCATGATCTCTAAAAAGCTGGGTTTGTTTTAACAGCTTTTAAGAAGGGGAAACAGTTTCTGTGTGTATGCAGGAGAGTTAGGACGGGTTCAAAACTGTATTTTTTCCCTTTTGTAAAAATTTTCTAAAGTCTGTTTCTGCGGGTTGTGGAAACAAAAAAATGCTACGGCCCCAACTCTGAGTCAGAAAAGCTCCTTAAAATCGCCCCAGGGGCTGTACAGAATGAAAATTGAGCTCTCACTAGTAAAATTGCGGGGGAGGGGGGAATCGGGAGGGTTTAGACCCCAACGGGTTTATCGGGGTGTAAAAAAAAAAACACAATATAAGGGACACTGTGAAACGGGCCGCTTTGCTAATAAACACCCAAATTTGCAAATTGCTTGTTTTCACTGCCCCCTTTTTTCTGAAAACCTTTTTAATAAAACGAAAACCCCCCTTTAAAGGGAGATCACACCAAAAAAAAGGGGAAAAGGGTCATTTAAAAGAGTTTGGGGTTTTTGAAAAGTTAAAAGTAATTTTCATTTTTAAAACAGCAGTAGCTTCTTCTGCAGGCTTTGGGAAAAAATTTTTCCCTTTTCCCTTTGGACTCATTCTTTTCAAAATTTGGGAAAAAATGGGGTTGGGACCCAAAAAAGGGAGGAAAGCTTGTTTTTTTTTTCCCCAGATTAAAATTAGGAACAAAGAAGAAGATGATGATGAGGGAAGATGACGACAAGTGAGCTACAGAGGACAGCAGGGGCATTAGTTTTTTAAAGTTTTCCTGTGTCGGCTGGGGCTGACGTCAAAGTTTTTTTAAAATATAAAAATTTTATTTTGTTTACCCCAAATTAGTTAAAAAACTTGGATGTTTGTTTAAAAAAATAACTTTTTCTGAATTTGGCTGTTTTGTTTCATTTTGAAAAAAATCTTTTTAAAATTTGGGTTATTAAGGTCGGGATTATTATTCTGCCAAAGATATACTTAGGAAAAAAGTCCTGAGGGGTTTTTGTAGGGGTTTCTCATTTAAAAGCAAATTTGGTAAAAGGGAAAGAAAAAATTTTGGAACCTGGGGGGCGGGACAATATTTTTTCCAAGCTTTTGTTGGGGGGGGGCCCCGGGGGGGGGGGTTGGGGGGGGGGGCTTGGGGGGGGGGGGAGAGGGGGGGCCAAATTGGGGGGGGGAATTTGGGGGGGTTAAAGGGGGGGGGGGGGGGGGTACGGGGGGGGTTTAATTGGGGGGATTTTCCTTTAAGGGGGGAAAAAAGGGGGGGGGCCTTGGGGGGGGTCCCAAGGGGGGGGGGGGGGGGGGAAAACACAATGCAACATCACAGTGAAAAACAGTATGTCTGCTTGCACCCAAAGCTGGATAAACAAGAAAAACAGGACGTGATGTAAGGGGAGAGGGGGGAGAAGAGGAAAAAAATTTTGTACTTTGGGAAAATTAATTAAAGGAGCGGGAAAGGTAAATTAAAAAAACAAGAACCCTTTAGCCACTGGGTGGCAGCATTAATAGAAATAAGAAAACATAACATTGCACGGGACATAAATTTTGAAGCTGGGGCAGCATACCCCCCGTCTAAAAACCCTTTGGGTTTTCAATACACATAAACCAACAAAAATGAAAATTTATGTCTGTTGTAGAAGATGCTTCTGGAACCTAAAAGAAAAAATGTAATAAAACAGCCCAAAAATTAATTTTTTTAAAACAAAATGATCGGAAACCCATTTTCCAATGGAAATTTAACCCCTTTGAAGGTGTTCAGGAAAAGTCCGGTGATGGGGCAATTGAGTCAATGTACTTGAAAATTCCTTGTAGCGTGCCCTTTCCTGGGTTTCAAGTTGAAAAAAAGGGTTTTTTTTGGAATGCCCTGTTTTTTATGAAGACATCTGTTTTCAGTTTAAAAGTGCCTTTTGCTGCACGTTACGTTTCACTAACATCTCATTTTAGTGTAATGCCCTATAGGTGAAAGCCCCTGGGGCGAGGGGGCAAACCTTTGCGAGGGTGCTTTAACGAGCTTTAGCCTTCTGGAGAAGCGTTTCAAAGCGGTGAAAATTTCAAGCCGAACCTCCTTTAAACCCTTGGGTAAATGGGGGAAATCATTTTCAGGACAAACCCTCGGGTTCTTTGGGTCGGGTCCTGGAGTGAAGTCGTTTCTTTCAGATTTTCTTTACTTTTCGTTCAGCAAGAACTCTGGACCTTTTCACCCAAGAGTTTTTTGGAAAGGGGAAACCAAACAGACAAACGGCCCTGGTGGCACAGCTGCGGGGTTTGAGGTGGAGGGAAACATAGTGCCATGCTTGGGGTTAGAGGATTTCCAAATCCTTTCGATGCGGTTACGAAAAAGACATAAAAAGCGTTTATTTTGGGTTTGGGTTTAGGGAACCCCCGGAAAACCCTTGCTGTCGTTTTAGAACTGAATGTCACCCACAGGGAATACCCAAGCTCACGCTAAATAAATTTGCAATTTTCTACGGGCAAGTACAGGCCACAAAGTTAAAGTTTTGGGGATGGTGTGCTCTGGTTTTGGGAGCTAGTTTAGCCTTTCCAAACAGGAAACCCAAACTTTAAACTTACTGAAATTTGCAATTAAATTGGGTTGGCAGAGGCAGCGTTTACCCTCAGTTGATGTTTCTGAGTTTTTGTGGATTTCCCCCCTTCCCCGGGCCCTTGTGGAAAAGATGCGGGAAATGTAAAAAAGGGGTATTTTGGAAATCTTGCCCAAGGCTTTCAGGGATTTTCTTTCCCAGGACTCCCACTTTGTGTTTGTCAAGGGGCGGGTGGAGCACCCCAGTCCTCAATATTTTTGGAGCTGTCTTAGAAAGGAAAATTTGCCCTTTTCAGTCAAAGGTCTACAAAGCCAGTGGAGCATATAGGCTGTTTCCCACGGGAGGGGCTCCACGTTTAGTAAATTTGGTTTGTCTGTCAATTAATCGGAAGAAAAGAGAATCATTAAAACAAGTCCCATTTTTAAAAACCCAGACTTCTCTGCACTGGAGGGTGTCTATGAAAAGGTTAAAGGGCCCTCTGAATTCTGCAGCACATTTCGCGGGGCCCTTGAAAGGTTTTTCATGACAGCAGAAACTGTTGGGGGCAATTTTGGGGAAAATCGCGGGAAAAGTTTTTAGACAAATTACCTTTTGCCCTTTTTTAAAGCAGGGCCTAGGGCTTCTTTGCTGGGGGCAAGGTTTTGAGGCTCGCCCAATTAGAAAGTCTTTTTCAACAAAGGAAAGCACCTTCCCAAACTTGACTCCCCCATCAGAAACAGTTTTTGCGGGCCAAAAATTTAGCGACGGGCAGGGTAAAGGGGATGTTACCGAACACGTGCCCTTCAGGGCGGTATTCGTTTTTTCCTTTTTAGGGGCCCTTTGCCCCCCTTGAAAACAAAAAACCGAGGAAATTTTCCCGGTGGTCTTTTTTGTCAATAAAACAAGGGAAAACATTTGCTAAAATTCAGCGGAAAATGGCAAATGTCCCCTTTTCAATTCATAAGCACTCCAAACCAAAATTTTTGGTCGGTTCGGGCCGGTGAGGAAAACGTCGTTCAGGGTTACGCCAGGGAGGGCTTTTGCACGGGATTTAAAAACACCACCCGGGGATTGGGGGTTTTTTTCCCGGGGAAATATAACCTCCAAAGGAAGGGGAAGATCCCAAGCATTCTTCATGCTTTTGAAAAGGGGGGAGCTGGCCTGCGTGGTCCTTGAAAATTTTTCTTTTTCCATAAAGGCCACATAGTGATTTTTCTTTTTTCCCTCAGGCTTGTTTCTTAGTGTACTTTGCAAGGAGATGAATCCGGATAAGGGCTTTTTCCCCCGGTTGTTGGGACCGGGGCCTTTTTCACCCCCGAAAGGGGGGAAAGGGTGAAAACCAAAGGGTTAGATTGACCCTTAAAGTTTTCCTCGGGTTTTTTATTTTGATAAACTCTTTTTTTCCCTTGGAAAAGGTACTCTTTGTCGTCTCTTGTTTTTGTAAAACACCGCCCCTCCTAAGTTATCGTAAGGGTGGGGAATGATGTCTGGTGCCTTACTAAAATTTAAAAAAAGATGCCCCTTTTTACCTCAAAAAGATGAGGGGCTTTTGGTTTAAGGGGGTTTTGTGCGCCCTTTTGTTGAGCACAAAGGGTTTTTTAAAGGGTTCACTTGAGAGGGGTTTTAAAGGTTCCTTCCAAACCCCTTTTTCCCAATGTTTACCCAGCCTATTTTCAAGTCTTTGTGCGTTAGGGGGCATCATCTGGCCCAAATTGCATTGTTTGACGTACCTTATGGCCCTTCAAAATGTCTTTTTCCGGCAAGAGAAGGATGTCGGGGGTTAAATGTCCAAGGGGGAATTTTTCCTTTGCCGGGTGTTTCAAGTGGGGTGTTGTTTAAAGCAGTTTTGGGAGTCGGAATTTTTTCTTTTTCATCGGGTTTTGGGGTCACATTAAATAACCCTTTGGGAAAGGGATTTTTGGGGATATTTTTTTTTTTAAATTGGTAAAAATAAATGTACCCAGTGGCTTTTCGGGCCTGGGGCTCTATGGGGCCCAGGAGCAATGTTAAGAGTGTATGGTATTTGCTTTTTTCCCCTTTTTTCCCAAAAGTCTCAAAGAATTTTGGGGCCCTTTGCTAGAGACCTGTTGCTTTGTTCTTTCAATTATGGCATACTTCCTGGGGCCCTTTTTCTGATTGCCCTTTGGAAAGCCCAACTCCTAGAAAAACCCCTTTGGCACAGCACGGGGGGCCCAAATCCTTTTTGTGACATATTTCCCATGCGGGGAGGGACAGTGGTAGTAGCGGGAAACTTGAGCTGAGGGTTTCCCCGCCATGCTTGGGGCGGCTTTTAGATTTTGTTTTAGGTTGGGGGGGTTTTTTCAGGAGAAGAGGTAGGAACATGGGTGCAACCCTTTTTTTGGGACTACGCATTTTAGTAACCCTTGATGACAGCCTTACAGTCTTTTGCAAAATGGTTTGAAGAACACAACACTTTAAAACACTCCAAATTCCTTAACCCTGTCTCTGGTTCTTGCCCAAAATCTTTGCCCCCAAGGGCCCCCGACATTCCCTTTAGTGGGTGAGGTCTTTTTGTGGAAAAAAGGGCACATAAGATTAGGGTCTTTGTCCCTTTTTTGACGGGGGAAACGGGCCTGGCTAGTGGTGCAGGATGCGGTGAAAGGGGTCCTTTTCTTCCAACAGATACTGTTTCCCCCCCAAATCTCTACGTTTGCTTTGTTTGGGGTTTTCATACCTTGAGTCATGAAAGATGAAGCTGGTAGAGCAGATTTTGTGAAGGGCAAAATGGGGTGTTCTTCTTCCGAGCTTTGGCCTATGGGAAACTGGAAAAATAGGAGAAAAAAGGGAAAGGGCACTTGTGTTCCTTTTGGGATCTGGAAACCCCCTGTCTGCCCCTTTTTTTTTGCATGCCATTTTGGGAATTTTGGGCCTACCGGGGGAAACCGTGAACCGTATCAAGGGAACTCAGTCCCGACAGACGTGGATCCATTTTTAGCCCTCTAGCTCCCTTTTGTAGGTCGCTCCCGGTTTTTGAAACTTGCGGGTTTTCCTTGTTGGTGATCTTTTGGAAGTAAGAAATCTCTTAAATTTAAGGACTTTCCCATGCTTCTGAACTTGGGCCCTAAGTCTGTTCAAATCTTTCCCATGCAGCGGCAAAAACCCTTTTTCTGAGTGACCCCCCATGAACTGCCTCAATGTTTTTTTTCTCTTTTCCCCAGAACTGGGCCTAACCCTTTAAAAAAGCAAGTCAAGCTCTTCCCTTGGCAAATGGGTTTTGGAAAATTGATTTCTGGGTTCAAAAGGGGGATTTTCCCGGCTCTATAATTTTTTTTGCATGGTCCTCGAATTTTTAGGGACTAATGGGTTTTTCACTCCCCCGCGTATCATTTATCAGCAAAGTCCTCATGTCTGATCTCCCACCTCGTGTACCAGATTACCTTTTGTTTCCGGGGGGGGCGTGGATTCTCTGGCATAGGGGTGAGAAGAACAGGATGAAATGATGTAGCATATGGGTTAAGCTTTCGGTTTTTGTTCTGGAGGATCTGCTTGGTGTTTCTGGAAAAATTTCCTTTTTTCTGGGTAGGGGCATTTCCCCTGATGCTTTTTCAGGTACAGCAGTGGGGGTAGGTTGAAGGGGCGTTTTGGGGCCATATGACATGCAGGTTGGGGCAGGAGGTGATTGCTTTAGGGACTTGTTTTGGGGGTGCGGGGCAGCTGGGTCTTTTCCCCTTCTGCAAGGGGGGGAGCAGTCCCAAAGGGTTTTTGTCCCTTGGGCCCAAAGCCCTTTTTCGAAAAAACCTTTAGTTTGGGTAAGGCGGCTTTCTTCCCCTTTTCCCCTTTCTAGAATCTTTAGTTGGCCCCTGTTTTGCTTGTCTTTGAGCCCCCTTTTTTTGCCTTTTTCCTTGCTTGTCTTTGGCCCTTTCCCGCTTCCCTTTTTGGCAAAGGAACTTCTGATGGGAAACTTTTTTCTGCGGGCAGCAGGGTTTTTATCAGCTTGTTTATGCAATGTTGCCTTTCCCCGGAGCGGGAAGTTTTTTGAAGTTTACAGCGGTTTTTGTTTTGGGGTTTAAAGGGAGATGATGAGACCTTAAATTTTGAGGAAAGCGATGCGGAAATTCTGCCTTATCTTTTTGGGGCCTTTCACTACGGATCTTTTGTTTTGGAAATAAAATTTCTTCTCCAGTAGTTTTTGCTGCGGGAATTTAACAAAATCAGTGTTACCAGGAATGTGATATACTTTGCAGACAGCCCCTGGGAGCGTTCATAGGCCCGGGGGGATAAGCGATTCCTGTTGTGGTTAATGTTGCTTGCGTCAAATGCATTGGGGTGAGATGGTGCTATATATGTTCATTCTTTTCATAAATCATCAAAAATTTTCAGGAATCCCTTTAAAATTTTTTTTTCAAAGTTCTTCCCAATCTTTTGGTGGGGGTTTCGAAAACGTTTTAGGGGGTGCAATTTGTTTTTTCCAGAAAATGGGCTCTTTTTCCTGCTGTCTGGGGTCTTTGGGGGCCCAAAGATGTATTCTGCTAAATCCCCGCACGGGGGACCTTTTCCCGAGCCTTTTTTGGAAAAATGTTAATCCTGTTTATGTGGTACTGACTCTTTTTTGATGGGGGCTGCAGCTTGGGGCAAACCCGGGGTTTGGATGCGGGGTGCTGCTAAAATGGAGGACGCTCTTTTTGCTTTTCTTGCAGAATGTGGGGGTCTTTCAGAAATGCAGATTCAGCTGGGGTTTTGGGCTTATTCTTCCCCAGATATACGTTAGAGAAAGTCCCTGAGAGGGGGGAGGATTCTCATTTTAAGCTAAAGGTAGACAGTGAACTCGCTGACAAAAGTTCCAGCGTGTAGCCAATTGCATGTAAAAGAAAATGCAATGGAGTTGTTAAGGGACGTTTTTAAAGGGGTTTACCTTTAAGAAATGTTTTGCCATTCGGGCAAAAAACCCAAAGCTACATCACAGTTTAAGATCAGTTTAAGTTTGCTTGCAGCCAAGCTGGATGACAGAAAGGGAAAAGGACGTGAAGGGAAGAGAGAGGGAGGAGAAGGGAAAACAAAGTTTCTAAGGGAAAATTAATTAAAGGAGCACACGTGAATAAAAAAAAAAAGAACCCTTTAGCCAATGGGGGGCAGCATTTCAAAAGTATAAGAAAAAAATAACATTGCACATTTCATAAATATGAAGCTGTGACAGCAAAAATTTTTTTTCCTTCCTAAGAAAACAAAAAGTGGTGGGCCAAATATGAAAAATTAACCATTAAACCCGGGGGGAAAAAAGTAATATAAAAAGTGATTTCTAAAAATTTTTCACTACTTGCATGTTAAAATAGCCAAAAACTTGTTTAGGTAGAAAAATTTGATTTAAATCCCCTGATTTAAAAACAAACCTTACTGACTAGTTTATTTTTAAAACGTGATTTTTTAAAACAGATTTAAACAGTTAAATTTTTAAAACAAAACCACCCTGAAAGAGATTTTATTAGCTTAAGTTGTTACTAGAGAAACGCTCTGCAGGGGTGATACCAGGGGAGGACTGAATGACTGATGGCAGTTTTTGAGCGATGAGAGGAGCAGGGAAAGGTGGGAAAGGATGGTCGTTACAAGAACTTTTTTTTTCTAAGAGGAATAACATATTTATCTCTTCTATCTTCGCCCAAAAAAAAAACTAATGTACAATGTTTTTAAAAAAAAGTCTTCAATTACCTGTCCCTCCTTTAAAAGCTAATCACTTTAGTGAAAAAACCCTTTTAAAAAGGTGTTGTCTCCAAATCGATTCATTTTACCCAGTCCTGTTTTTTTGGTTTCATTTTGAATTGGGGGGGTTTTTAAAATGGTTCTACTGGGCTACAGTAGAAGCCAGGTCGTAGCTAGTGCTGAAGTTTTCGGGGGCGAACAGGTCTGTTGCTTAGCGACCTGATGGTGAGCACCCCATCAAGAGGGAATTTTATAAAAATAGGCAGAAAAAACTGTTAAGGAAGATGTCGCAAAGTGATTGTTTTTGCAAGATCTTTAACTAAAAAGAAATTATTGTAGTGAGACAACCCCTTTAACTGATTTATGATTAGATGGTAAGAAGTAGTTGCATATTATTTGTTTACAGAGGAGGGGGCTATAGCCTACAAAACATTCTAAATTTCTAACAGACAAATGCTTTGCCATGCTATATACTGCTCTTTCCTTGATGATTAATTTATTATAGGGGGTTTTTGGGGTCCCCAAAAGTCCTTGAAAAACCTTTTTATGGGCACGTCCCCAATGCACAGGACAAATACCCCGGTCGGTTTTTTCCCGGGCCGGGATTTGTCCCGTTTTGTGCCGTCCACACCGCGGGGGGACGGCTTTTTTGCGTAGCGGAGAAAAGCCCCCCCCCCTCCCCTTTTACATGCACAATTCCGTCCCAAAACCGAGGGGGAGAATGTGAAATTTTTTCAATGTTTTGCGGCCGGACCGCGGGCGTAAAAACCGCCCGATGGAAAACCAGCGCTGTGGGGCCTGCTGCATAGGTTTCCATAGAGCAAAATTTGTGCTCGTTTTCGGCCGGTTTTTCAGGCGGTCTGCAAAACCAAAAACCGCCTGAAAAACCGGCCGAAAACCCGTGCCGTGGGGACATGCCCTTTCAGAGACAACAGCCGGACCCTGTGTGGTTTGCTTCTTCAAGTGCTTGTCTATTTCTTTTATTTTTTTAATTTGGAATCCCGGTTACATCTAAACTGCTGATTTAGCGATAACACATCTAATAAATATTTAGACCTCTTGGCATCAGATGTTCCTGTAAATATATGCTCAAAAAAGTGATACCAATATACCAGGGCCGGGACAAAAGGTAGGCACACGCCTAGGTTGCCACCTTACATTAGACAATAAAGAGGTGCAGCCAGAAGGGATGTGCAGTATAGGCCTGAAGTAATCCAGCTCCATCGGGACCCAAACAGGTTCTTTTTCTCCTCAAAATTTTCTCTGATGGTCATTGCTGGCCAGGAGGATTAATTTGAGACCCATATTATGGACCTAGAGCCATTTTTGAGAATGCGACCAAGGCTGCATCTGAAAACTGGGCCTCAACTCCAAACATCACGTGCGGCTGAATCAGAGCTTCCAGTGCCAGGAGCTCTGTTCCCTAGCAGTGCTGTGGCCCCTGCTTAGAATATACGCCTTTAATTCTGGCAGGTCTGCTCTGATATTTTACTCTAGATGCCTGGTCTAGGCTTTCCTTCCATCATACACTGCCAACACAGACAGCGCTTTTTTGGCCCCCTTGAGGATTTCTGGTGCCCCTACCATAGGAAGCCTGTCTGGTGGTGAAGATTCAGGTCTGGCCTGACACCTTCAACATGTAGGTTCCTCCATGGTGATTTGTTGGGTCTCCAAAGTGTCCTGACTATGCCACTGAACCATGACTTTCTGCTTACCCCACGATGCTCCAGTTGAGGATTCTGCTGTTGATTTTCCAGGAATAAGATACTCACTACTTGTGCTTTTTTCTATCACATTATTTATCCCACACGATGAACACTGTAAAAAAAAAAAAGTCTTGATTAAGGGTTTTCACCCGAAACACGTTGACTTTGTTTGTCAAGTCTGACGTTTTATGACTTAATTTAATAAAGAAGATTCTTTTACTCGTTCAACGGTGCTGGATCCTCTCTGCAGTTTTTACGGCATCTCCACGTTCAGCATAGGCTGGTGCCTCCCAGCCAGATCCGTGCACTGGCTTGCTGTCTGTTTCTAATTACTCATACAGGTGAGCTGAACTTTGTTTGTTTCAATCTGTAAAAAAAATACCCAACTGCTTTGTCTCCCCAAGAAATAAGGAAGTACAATTAAGAAGTGATTCAAAAGTTACATGTATTCCAAAAAGTAAAAAAATAATAATAAAAGTAAAAACCTGAAGCTATAAACGGGGGTCCCCTAGAGTATAGACCCACGCATAAAGATTAGTCTTTGTACTCACAAAAAAAACCCCGCTAAAAATGGCAAAGACATTTTTTCTTCCACTTGAAAAAATAATTATGGTTTCTCAATGCAGTATGTGGTACAATGCATGGCACCAATAACACCTCCTGACATTGGAGTATGGTTTAAAAAATCGAATCCCGAGAAGGTTACCCAAAAATGGTTTATACCCCATCCAGAACTTGTGCGGGCTCAAACAACCCCCTTTTATGTTGGCACATAAATCACTGATATTAACAGCTGACTTAATCATCAAGAACCGGAGTTCACTCCAGTGTGTAGTCCATAAACCCCTTAGATGTCACGGTTAATTGTGACTGCACATACAAGGAAAAGATAAAGAATTGTAGCTCTTCTCTCTATCGGCACCCCACCACACAACTGCAGGGTTCCAATGGTCTCAATAACGACCTGGTAACCTAACAAAGGCTCCCGGGTGACTTCTAAAGGCAATTGGTCACATTGGATTTTATTTAGAAGTCAGTATATAGCGGGCTGAATATATATGCATGCCACACTTTCTAGTTTTTTTAATATGCAAAAATGTATCTTTTTTTACACTTTACAAATTGTGTTGCTCTATCACATAAAATATCAATTAAATACATTGAAGTTTGTGGCTGTAAATTTAAAACTGAGCATTTCAAGGGGTATCAATACTTTTGCAACCCACTTTATTTCCTAATAAAATCCAGTAGGTGCTTCTATTCTCAAGCTTTTGATTGTGTCAAATAGTGCACTAAGGCCACATATTAATATTTTCACAAATAAACAAGGATTCTATTGAAAAAAATTGAGCACCAACATAAAGCACAATGTGTCAGAGAAAACAATGTTGAAGTCACAGGGATAGGTAAAAACATTAAAAAGTTATTCCCACACAAATTGACACATTTCATACATTATTTGAAAAAAGGGACTCTATCAGAGTTCAAAAGTGGCTGCGGTGGTAAAGGGTTAAAGATGATAAATGGGACTTTAAGGCTGGGTTCACATGACTCCTAGCCGGTGCATAGTGGTGTGTACTGTGTGTGTACTGGCCAGCGTGTACTTCTAGAGTGCTGTGTGCCAGCCCCCACTCTCATTTTCCCCGACGCTTATGTAAGCACCGAAAAGAAGTAACATGTCACTTCTTTCTTGTTGCAGGGAAAATGTTGGTTTATCATAGCACTCAATGAGTGCTATGATTTTTCCGTAATAGCGGGCTGTACATTGGGCGTATTACAGGGCAATTACGCCCCTAATTATGGCCCGCAATTACGCCGTGTGAACACACCCTAACTGATGGCCTATTCTCAGGATTAGACTGATGGTGGTCTGACTCTTGACATCCCTGCTGATCAACTGTTCAAAGGAGTGTCCTCTTTATAGTTTACCAGGCACAGCAGTATTTAGGCTATGTTCACACGGCTTAATTGCGGGACGTATTTCGCCCCACAATTACGTCGGGGGCGGGGTGGCCCCATAGACATTCATTATTCACGGCGCGTATACGCCATGAATAAATGACATGTCACTTCTCTCCCCGCTCGCCGTATTGTGCGAGCAGGGAGAGGAGACGTAATCCATAGTTCTCTATGAGAGCTGTGGATTATCGTAATGACTGGGACGTATTTCACCCCGTATTTAGCGCAGTATGGCGCGAAATATGGGCTGAAATACGTCCCAGAATAAGCCGTGTGAACATAGCCTTACAGTCCATGCTGCCCTAGACACTAACTAAATACAGTGGCTGTGCTGACCATGTAACCAAAACAGAGTCAAATGTGGCAGCCACAGCGTGCCCAGTTTTTAGGTAATATTACAGTTTCACAGGCAAAATTGTGCAGCCATTGACCACCATGTACCCTTTAAATGAACGAAAAGGTTTTCACAGCTGCCCTTATATTCAGCAGCTACCTGGACATGAGTAATGCTAGTTCTGGCTGCCACTGCTTACAACCAGGCCTGGACTGCCCATAGGCAAACCAGACATCCGCCCAGTGGGCCGCTGGGGGTCCGGGCCGCAGCGCCGGCTCGGATCGCCCGCCGGGGGGGCTGGTGTCCCCCCCCCCCCCCCGCCCCCCCCCGCGGCGGGGCTGGGCGCCGGCGCACGGCACAGCTACAGGGGCCCACGCGGTTGCATTTCCGACCGGGCCCCTCTGCCAGGGTACAGACAAGTCCCCCTCGCCACACAGCTGCATGGCCGGGTCACAGACCCGGCCATGCAGCCATCACGGCCGCCGCCTACACAGCACGGTGCAAGCAGTGGCCGAGGCTAAACAGACGGGATCTTCTGATCCCGGCCGTTCAGCCCCCAGGAGGCCGTGCAGCAGGCGCGCGATGTGATGAAGCACTTGGGTGAGAGCGTGGCCCGGAGCAGAAGAAGAAAACAGGTGAGTATTATTGCTATGTGTGTTTTTTTTTTTAACTAATTACTGGCCCTGCCTGCCTATAAGTGACCCTGTCTCCTATAAAACTGGCCTGCCCGCCTAAACGGCCCTACCTGCCTATAAGTGGCCCTGTCTCCCTATAAAACTGGCCCAGACTGCCTATAAGTGGCCCTGTCCCAAACCCATAAAACTGGCCCTGCCTGCCTATAAGTAAACTCCTGTCTCCTATAAAACTGGCCCTGCCTGCCTATAAGTGGACCTGGCTCCCGAGAAAACTGGCCCTGCCTGCCTATAAGGGGCCCTGTCTCCCTATAAAACTGGCCCTGCCTGCCTATAAGTGGCCCTGTCTCCCTATAAAACTAGCCCTGCATCCCTATAAGTGGCCCTGCCTCCCTATAAAAAACTGGCCCTGCCTGCCTATAAGTGGCCCTGTCTCCCTATAAAACTGGCCCTGCCTGCCTATAACTGGACCTACCTGCCTAAAAGTGGCCCTGCCTCCCTATAAGACTGGCCCTCCCTACCTATAAGTGGCCCTGCCTGCCTTTAAGTGGCCCTACCTGCCTCTAGGTGGCCCTGCCTGCCTATAAGTGGCACTGCCTCCCTATAAGTGGCCCTACCTGCCTATAAATGGCCCTGCCTGCCTATAAGTGGCCCTGCCTGCCTATAAGTGGCCCTACCTGCCTATAAGTGGCCCTGCCTCCATATAAAACTGGCCCTGCCTGCCTATAAGTGGCCCTGCCTCCCTAATTACTGACCTTGCCTGCCTATAACTGGCCCTGCCTGCCTAATTACTGGCCGGGTCTGGATAATTACTGGGGGCAGCCCTAGCTACAAGGCTAATTACTGAGGGCAGCCCTAGCTACCTGGCTAGTTACTGGGGGCGGCAAGCTACCTGGCTAGTTACTGGGGGCAGCCCTAGCTACTTGCTTTAGGAGGTCTATATACTTATCTGCCTAATAGGGGGGCTTGAACACCTACCTAAAGAGGGGGTCTACCTATTTACATGCCACTTATATGATTTTTTTAATTTCTAATTTTTAGGATCTAACATACGCTGTTTGGGGTACAATTACTGTGTAGGGTACCAAAGGGGGCACTATTACTATTTGGGGCTCTATGGAAGGAGAGTTTGTACAGAGTTGGGAATTGATAGGAAAGTGCTGGAAAAGAGAGGAGTCTAAGATGTATTTGTGGTAAATTCTACAGGGACGAGTAGTGACCGTTAGAAGAAGACATTGCATGCTGTACTGGACGGAGAAAAAATGGAAAGGAGCGACTCATCAGAGAAGACATCATGGAGGTTTGGGCCAGATGGAGAAGAAAAGGAGAAGAGAACAATCCCTATCAGAGATGATGTCTCCTGTGAGTCCCTGCTGTCAGGGGTCATTTTACTTCTGTGCTGAGTAAATTTGCTGATTCATGTGAGGGTTTGACCTAAATACTGATGATGTGATTGGTGGGGTGTAGGTTATATTGGTGCTTGTATAGTGGCAGTGTAGGTTTGTCCCTGATTGTAAGGCTATGTTCACACGGCTTAACTGCAGGGCGTAATTTCGCCCCGCAATTACGCCGTGTGGACGGGGACGGGGCGGGAGGCGGGGGAGCGGCGGGGGCCGGCACTTCGCCGGGCCATAGACAATCACTGCTAGCAGCGCGTAACGCCCCTAGAAAGTGACATGTCAATTATCTCCCCGCCCGGAGAGGAGACGTAATCCATAGTTCTCTATGAGAACTGTGAATTACCGTAATGAATGGGCCGTATTTCGGTCCGTAATTGGCGCACTCCGGCGCGTTTAAATTTCGGACCGAAATCGGCCAATTTTTAAACCCGTGTGAACATAGCTGAAGCGCACACCTGACTCTGTGATGATGGGTTTCTCTGCGCCACTTTTTCTTTCTTGCTTGTGTTTAGGGTGCTTTCACACAGAGCGGTTTTTGATGCGTTTTTTTGTGCAGAAATGTACAGCATTAACTGCTCTGCCTTTCTGCACAAAAACGCACCAAAAACACTCTGTGTGAAAGCACCTTTATAGTGTAGTTTATTTTAGAAAGTGGCGTGGTGCGAGAACAAGGGAAATTTTTTAGGCGGATATAGTATGTGGGCTGGTGGGGGCTTAGTGCCAGGGCTGATTTTTATTCCCAGTCTGGCCCTGCTTACAACCCAAACACCCCTTTATGTACATAGTTGCTATTGGAACTCTGTAAGTCGGATTTTCAGCGGATTCAAAATACTGAATCTGCTGAAAAACTGACCAAAATCCAGTGCTGTGTAGACCTATCCTAATTGTTACTAAAATATTGGCAATGTACCTGGAAAAGAATAAAGGGGATGTTGCACTCTCTGGAACAGCTGATTGGCAGGGGTCAGATCCCTACCAATCTATTATTGATGGCTTCTCCTAAATATACGCCATCAGTTATTAAGTCTAAGATAACTGCAGAAGGTTTTCCACAGCATAGCCCCAAACTCTGCACACAAAAATCCACACCAATCAGTGGCTGACAGATCAGCTTTCCAGGTTCTATGTTCTGGACTCATTTTTTGCATTTCCACCATAATTTTTTAGGCTGGTTGAGACCCAGGCTGTTTGCTGACAATGCAACTGAGATGACATGTCCTCTCCTTAAAAGCTTTAAGGGCCGGTTCACACGGCTTATTCAAGCCATAATTGCGGGACGGATTCCGCCCGCAATATGGCTTGAATGAGGGGCGGGGGTGCTGCCCAACGGCCCCATAGACTTTCCCTTTATCCAGGGCGCGTTTCCCGCCGGGGAAAATGAACAGTCAATTTCCCCCCCCCCCCAGCGGATTGCTGAGTGGTGGGAGGGGAAAAACCCATTCTTATGAGAACTGTGGATTCCCGAAAATGGCTGGGACGGTTTTCCACCGTTTTGCAGCGCAGTACGGGCGCAATACGGCGAAATCTGCCAAAAATAACCCCGGATGGGACGGCCTTTAACACTTTTTGCTCGGTATTCTAACAGAAGAGTTACTTCGTAATGATTATCTCCCGTTTTTTTTCATGATTGCAACCCAAATGTTACGGGTGTCCCTGGACCCCTGTGTCGGGGCAGGCACCCCGCACCGCCGCAGCGCCCCCAGCGGGCCAGGGTCGCAGCCCGGTCTCGGGCTGGGACACCCCGGGCAGCTCTGTGTCTACTACCCGCTCCTTTTTCCCGTCCCTGCTGCCGGCCGGGTGCACGCGCGCCCTCTAGGGCACGCGTGCAGCACTACAGGAAAATTTCAAGGGACAGTCCGCTGGTGATTGGTTAAGGGGTGACCCTTTTAAGCTCTCCCCCTTTTCCTTGCCCCTTTCCCAAAACGCCCTGTCCCTAGAGGGGAAAGGTTTCCCAGATGTCTTGTTTGTTTCGTGTCCGTACCTTCTGCCTCCCTCCCTTGACCACGAACCATTGCCCCTTCCTGCCCTTCTCCCTGTCCCCGACTACGGCCGCCTCCGATTCTGTACGGGGACACTCGGCTGCCCCCACAAGCAAGTCACGTCGGGGGGTAGCGACTGGAGTAACCCAGCAGCAATTCCACCCGCTTTGCGGCGGGCTCTGGTGAAAACCGGACCTACTTAGACTCCCCCCCTGGGGGTTACATATGCTTGGGGGTGGTTCGGGATCCGTACCATTCCTTTACAGTTCGTTTGGCCATGGATCCCCCCAAGGTCCCTTTTCCCCGGCGTCCTGACTCACCACCATCGTGGCCCAGCAATCAAAGCAGTCGCTCAGAAAGCCCAGCAGCTTAATCAGCTGCGGCTATGTGCAGAGCTTCTGCTCTCAGCCGCAGTCAGCTGCCATTGCGCAGCTCCGAATTGTCCGCCAAGCTCCGGTTGCCCATCCCAACGAAATTTGATGGGGATCCTAAGGCCTGCGGGGCTTCATCCCCCCAATGCTCTCCCCACGTGGAACCATGGGGGACATTTTTCCCGTAAAAAGGGTTTCAAAGGGTGGCCTTGTGGTCAGTCTGCTTTCGGGGAAAGCCCTACCCGGGCGACTCCCCTTTGGGACCGAGACGCCCCCGTCACGGTGACCGGGTACATTTCTTCAGGATTGAAGGGTTCGGGAACCCGCCCACGCTCCTCAGGGGAAAAACTGCTTGCTAAAACCTCCCAAGGGAACTCCCCGTAGGAGGACTACACCGGAAAATTTCCGCACTCTAGCTTCCGGTGGCATGGAACGATGCAGCTTTATGCGCCACATTAAAAAAAAGGCCTCTCCACCAGATTAAGGACGTCCTTTCCCCCGGGTCCCGTCTTTTTGAGTGAGCTATCATCGGGGGCCCCCCGGGTTTTGATATCTGTTTTTCGGGGCATGAGGCCCCGTAAAAGAGGTGAACCAACCCAAACCGTCATCACCCCGTCTTCCCCCGGTGTTTTTTCGGCTTCCCGGCCTCCTTCCACCCCATCAGGGGAAAGAGGCCATGCAGTGGACAGACCCACCTACTCGCAAAAATTGATCGACGACGTGAGAGGAACCTATGCCTCAAATGCGGCAGTCCTAAACCCCCCTCGGGGTTGTCCGCTCCGCCCGTAACGCCGGGGAAACGAGCACAAGGTTCGGGGAGAGGCGCCCCTAGGTGTGAACAACCCTTTCCCTCGGCTATGCTCCCCAGTTCGGTCAAACCAATTTCCGGGATCTCGTTAAAGGGGTGCCTTTTTGTTTCCGGATCGCCGGGAATTTATGGATGCGTTTTGGGGTGGCCAAGTATCGTTCTCGGTGGTCCGCTTAGCCCAACCCTTGGTCCCCCGTCCGTTGTGCCAAAATTTTTTGGGGGATCCATCCTGTACCTGACTGAACCGGTGGTCCAAAATTGGGTTTACTAAGGAGAAGATCGCATTCTTGTGTACCCTGTTCTTCCTCGGGGCCCCCTCCTGGGGCTTCCGGGGGCGCACGTCATGCCCCATGCTCGACGGGGAAGCGGGCGATTTTTGCGTTGGGGTCGAGTTGCCGTCTCGCTTCCGTCTGCACCTGCCCGGGGCCCCCCATTCCTCCCCTCTCCTCTCAAGCTTACCGGGTTCCCACCACCGATCAGATTTTCGGGCGTTTTCTCGAAAAGCTGCGACACCCTCCCCCCCATGCCCCTAAAATTGCCTATGACCTGCTCCCGGGGGACTGTCCCCCCCGGGGGTAGGGTCTATCCACTCTCGGTACCCGAGACTCGGGGCTATGTCGGCCTACATTAAAAAAAATTTACAGAAGGGCATCACCCGCAAATCTATTCTCCGGTGGGTGCCGGATTTTTTTTTTTGGGAGAGAAGGGTGGTTCCTTATGTCCCCGCATTTACTACCCCGTCTCAACAAGTACGATCAAAAACGGGGATCCTTTTCCTCTGATTACTGAACTTCGATCGTTCCCCGGGAGCTAAAGTCTTTTCCAATTGATTTGCGGGGGGCCTATAATCTCGTCCGGATCCCAAGGTGACGGTGGGGGACGGCCTTTAATACTCGTGATGGGGGCTTCGAGCATTTATGATGCCCCTTGTTGTGAACCGCCAGCAGTCTTCCCAAGAATTCGTCAATACATTTTAAGTTTCTCCTGTAGTCTGCGTGGAGTTTTTGGATGAATTTGGTGTTTTTGCCTATTGGAGACCCCCAGTGCATGTCGCCCGGTCCTGAAAAGCCTGGGGGGAAAAACCCCTCCTATGTCAAACTAGAAAAATGCCCTTTTTACCAGACCAGACTCCTTTCCCGGAAATAAAATTTTGGACAAAAGGCCCAGATGGACCCCCCTAAACTCTCCCCGTTCTACCTGGCCCCCGACCGTCGGCATCCGGGCCCTACAGACTTTTTGGGCTTTGCAAATTACCAGGGAGTTCTCCAATTTTTTCGACGTTGGTGGGACCCTTGTGACTCTTTCCAAAAAAACATGCCAACCCCAAAAATGTGGCCACAAGCGCCGGGAAAGGCCTTTTCCAAGCTAAAGCAGCATTTGCCTCTGCCCTGGGTTTTTCGCAAACCCATCCCAGAAGCCCCTTCTTCTTAAAAGTAATGCCTCACCCTGGGGGGTGGGGCGGTCCTCACCCAAAAAGGGGCCCAAAAGGGAAGATCGGACCTGTGGGTTTTTTCCCGAAAATTTTTTACCCGGGGGAAGGGAAAAATACCTCCTACCTCCCTTAAGTCGCTTGGAGGGGTGGCGCCACCTCCTGGAGGGTCTCGATTCCCTAATTTCTATCCGCGACAAAAATCTCCTCTACCTCCAGCAGCGCAACGTTAACCCACACCTCGGCGCCACCACAAAAAAAGTCACGTCAGGGGGTAGGACCTGGATCCAAAGGATCCCAAAAACATATGTTACCCCTATTTGTTTAAAAAGGCTATGTCTCCACGCATGGGATTACAAAACGTTTTTGGGGCTTTTAGTTTTTAAAGCGGCCCCCAAAAACGCGTTTGTGAGCCCCCTAGGCGGGAATAGAAAGACGAGTGCAGTCTCCACAGCTCGTCTTTTTGGGGCCGGGTATTATACCTGTTATATAAACACCGGGGCTTTTGTTTTCTTTGTGTCTTCCCCCTAAAATACAATTGAATGGGCACGTTAAAAAAATGGAAGCGACCCGGGGTTTTTTTAAAAGCGTGACAAACCCCGGGGCCTGCATTGGGAAAAAAAAGGGCCCCTTTGGGCGTTTTTTTTTCCGAGCAGTGTAGACATAGCCTAAGTGTGAACATGTGATTGTTTTCTTCAGGTGTCATCTTTATATGTTTCAATAGAAAAGCATCAGATACAAGATTCCAGCTTCATTTACTTGATAAATTCAGAAAAGCGATTCATCAGCTAATATTAATCACCTTAATCCAATTCTGCACCCTCCATGATTGCTTTTCTTAGCCCTGTAACCTTACAGCGGTTACATTGGAGGCTGGTGGCTACAAATATGTAGCCATGGAGTGCTAGCTGATTATAGTGTTTTTTATTTTATTTTAAACAAAAAAGTTTTTTTCTCCCTCTGTACAGTGCTGTGGATACATGGGTAATCTAAAAAAAAAAGCCAAACCACTTGGGTCTTGCTGAGATTATTGTTTTCCCCATTGAAGTCAATGAGGAATATCTCCCCAAAATTTCAAATTACATGCACAAAAGGACAGTTAGAGATTTAAATCTGCACTCAGGCGTTTTTTTTTTTGCGATGTGAAGGATTTTTAAAAAATCTCATTTACTTTGTTGTATCCCTCCTGGTTGAACATACCCATATACTATATACTTTCCTCAGTAATCTATTTTATCACCATAGGGACGGGTTCATACGCTGCAGCTGCTGCATGCCAACAAAACCATATCCACATGCAATGGCTGCATGATTTTTCTGTTAATATGGCAGTGTTAAGGGGTTGTCTCACTACATCCATTCATCCTACCTCATTCCTGTATTCTCGGTTTTATTTTTTAATTCAGGGGCGTGGCTTCTACTGGCCTGCAGTGACAAGTGCTGAAACCAGGTCTGTAGCTATAGCAACCAGCGTGGCAGCCTATAGGGAGGGTCGAAAAATCTGTAGATATAGCGAACTAAGGAGCTGTGCACCCTACAGGGGGGATATCTAAGAAAAGGTAGGACACTGTTAATGGACTAATTGCAAAGTGACTTGTTTTTGCAAAATCTTTAACATAAAAAGCAATCTTTGTAGCGAGACAACTCCATTAATGACAAAATCTGTGTGATTACGCCACATGTGGGTAATGTGTTATCTAGAACCTCCAGGGGACTGTTAAGGCTTTCCCTAAGGCTTGTCCACATGGCCGCTGCATGTGGGTATGGTATTATCTAGACCCTCCAGGGGTCTGTTAAGGCTTTCCCTAGGAAGCTTAGAAAAAGCCTTAAAGGGGTTTTATCATTTGGTGCTTGTGCTTTTCAGCTAATTCTATGAGATGATTGAATTTGAAATCCAGAGGTGAGTCTCTCCTCTCAGCAGGCTGTCTCTCCTGTCAGGAAGCGTGTCTCTCCCCTCACAGCTTTTCTTGCTCACTGAAGATTGTGAATCTCATTCGTGTGAAGCAGGGGAAGGTTGTCTGAGAGGACAGATGCAGCCTCCTTCAGTGTTCTCATTGTCTGATCCTTTAGCTTCAGGGTGGCTCCCAAACTCCTTGCTGTGCTAAAAACCAGTTTTCACAAGCCCGAACTGATGAAAACATGTGAGGTTTCACACTGCCCCTTCTCCCCCCACTCTGTTATGGCAGGGATGTGTAACTGTGTTATGTGGAGGGAACACAGGACATAACACTGTGTTATATGAGGGGATCTATGAGTTAAACAGTCAGTAATTAGCCAGATCATTCACCTTAGAGCTGGGAGTATTGAGCCAGCAGCCCTCTCACATAGCTGGTTTTACTTTCGGTTTTAACAGCTCAGAGGGGAGTAAACATAGAGTGTGCAGGCAGCCAATCACAGCGCAGGGGGCGTTTCTGGGGTGTTTCCTGTCTGGGGCGTATCCCAACAGGCTGAATGAAATGTCAGCCAGCCAATCACAGAAAGGTTGGCGTGTCCCAACTAGCAGCTGCAAAAAATAGCTATTGATGCACAGTAAAGCTAATATCTGCTAGACTAAGTGACTTGGGTAACGCAACCCAATTACAAAAGTGCTTATTTTTACAGTCCCCATAATCTGAGATTTGATCTTTGTAGCAAGAAAACCCCTTTAAGGCAACTACATAGGGTAATACATAACAAGTATAAGCAACTAACATTCCTGGTTACTGTTATAAGAGTAGTACATCTGTGTCCAAGTCAAATTATAATAAATCATCTAGGTATGATTTATTTATCCTTACTTCCTATAGTCTATAAATCTAGGTACAAGATTATCTATTCTCTGAGAAGCCTGTATGTATAATACACATTCCTTCCTATTTGCTATTGTATTCGCAACACTTAATTCTGGCAATATTAACTCTCTAGTATCTGACTATAGTTTATTCTTGTATAAACTATATATTTTAGCACTTTCTATTGCTAAATTCTAACAAAGCATTAGATTATACTATATCATAGGCATATAAAAATCACAGGCATATTATAAAATCATAGATTCTGCTCTTACAACTCACCCTTGGTGCAAATATGCGAGACCCAATCCCTTTTTAGGTACTTCATATGTGGTAAAGCCACAAAGCCAGACTTTTTCCTTGCATGCTTTTTTATTCTGCTGGATTCCCCAAAAAGGGACGGCCTACACCTTATAAGCTCATTACACATATTGAGGTCACCCATTCCCTGAAGTGAAGACATTATATTCACCTGGGTCAAGGTGAGATACATCTATTTGCTTTGTTGTCTTTTTGCAGCATCTAATTATAGCAAGCACTAAACATTTTATACACAAAGATATTATTATTATTATGAGCAGTACTCCCTGAATGATCATCTTGAGTATTCCTTTTAGCCATCCATTTAGACTTTTAAACCAATTTTCCGAGTTTAAGAATGAAAAGATATCACCCTACCATGAGTCCTCCTTTACCTGTTGTTTTCTCAACCAATCATCACTCATTTCTGCAATTGTATTTAGATTAGCTCTTATGTGAATGTTTCCTTCTAGGTCAATATAATGACAGTAGACGGGGCCTATAATATGACACATCCCCCCTTCCTGTGCTGTAAAATACTCCAGAACTACCGTATATTGGTTGATTATTATAATGGCCTGATATAACTGTGCTGGTACAGTTCTGTAGTCCCATATCATTCCAGATCATGTCATGGAGGTAATCTATGGCCTCTACTAATTTGTTCTATTTTGTACTACCATAGACTACAGAGATAAAGTGCTACCAATTTTTTTACCTTTACTCATAGAGACTACATGAGGTTCTCCATTTCTCCTTGGCTTGTTATCTGCTGTCCTTTTATACAGAGTATGTCTATGTATCCTGTTTATGTGTACATCTTTGTGGGGAACTAAAAAGGTAGATGGTGATAGCCTGGCTATAATGCATGTTCCATCTACACCAAAGTGTATCCATTTATATGCAGAGTTTCCACAGACATAATACATGTCTTCTGGATATTGTAGCAGATAATTGACCCATGTAACAGATCTATTGCTGCCATGTACAAAGGAGCAGTTCGATTATACACACATCTCATGCTCTTTTACCCTCTGCTGTCCCTGAATCCTCCTACTGTGTTCCAAAACCTACATTCAAAGTCATCACCATTATCTTGGAGTGGGGTTAACTGCTGAAAGTCTGTTTTCCATATGCTGCACACTCATCACTGTTTTCAATAGGGAAGTACTTATTCTCGTCCCGTTTTGAATCATGGTCTACTACCAAGTAAGAAGTTCCTTCGCCAAAATGTCCTCATACATTGTCACAGATGGAGGCCTCACTAATACACACTTTTAGTTCAGGGGCCCATATTTTCCACAATCTTACTACAGGGACTAGTACCCTTTTTTATTCCCAACCCTCCTGTATCAGCACACTCATGAGGTTAATTTTGAAGAAGGGGCAATGTGTCCATCCAGCTATGGGTAAAAGTACTCCAGTGATATTCCATCATTGGTCTGGATTCAGATTTACATGTCTAATTAAGGGGTAGCAAGCCAGACAGTTACTCGCAGATTAAGGCCGTGTTCACACGGCTTATTTTGCCACAGATTGGCGCCGTACTCCGCGCCGGATTTGCGCTGAAGTACGGCGCCAATCCGTCGGAGTAATTACGGTAATCCACAGTTCTCATAGAGAACATTGGATTCCGTCGCTCCTACCCGTCGCGAATCCGCCGGGCGGGGAGAAAGTGACATGCACATTATCCAGGCCAATACACGCCGTGGATAATGGCAGTCTATGGGCCGGCAGGCCGCGCCCCCGCACCCGCCCCTTATTCAAGCTGGAATTGCGAGCACAATCCGGCTCGCAAATCCAGCGTGAATAAGCCGTGTGAACGGGGCCTAACAGAACTGCTAGGTATGGCATAGTTCTAGCACTCGCCAGACCTGACAGTCACTGCAGCTTGTGTCAGTATTCTCAACACGTGAGTCTTATAACGGTTTATAATACTGGAGGAACTTACTGTCCAAAGGATCGTACAGCAGATCATGTAATGTATAAGTTACCACTGCCATATGGGCCAGCAGGAAGAGGTAAACTGCATCGTTCATCTTCCTTTTAATCATTGGTGGTGGAGGAGTGATCCTTTTGCAGTGGTTGGCGTGGACCCAGTTATTCTTTCCCTTTAGCATCACCGAGGTCTCTGTCTGTTGTCATCAGGACTTGGAAGTGGCCAGCATAGGTTCCTTCTCATGTATTTTTTAAGGACCACCCAGTCATCTGGCTCAGGGTTGTGGCTGCTTAGGTCTCTGCTCGGATCTGGAATGGAATCAAAGACTTGTTTATGTAGTGCTTTAACCACTTAAGCCCCAGGCCTGAAAAGTAGTTAATGACCAGAACATTTTTTTAGTTTTTGCCTCCTTGCATTTCAACAGTTGTAACTTTTTATTTTTTCAATGACGCAGTTGGATGAGGCCTCGTTTTATTCAGGACAAGTTATACTTTATGGGGGAATAGTTTAAGTTCACGCAGACATTATTGCAGAATTTAAAAAAAAATTTTTTTACATTGTTTGTGTTTTTTTACATTTTTTTTTACACCATTCACATTCCACACTTAAAGGGGTTTTGCCACGATCTCATTTCATACCTCCTGTATCCAGCTCTTCAGCTCTGTGTACTCAGAAGGGGGTGTGTATGATTTGTTTGAATTGCAGATCATGTGACCCAGCAGGATGACATCACCAGGCCTTTCCTCTCTGTAGTCAAAGAAAGGTCTGTTTATGAAAAGCATTGTGAGTAGCTGAGAGGTAAGGCTTTTACCTCACAGCACAAGGGTCCTAGGTTCAAATCCATGCACCAAATCTGTGGATATTTTTTTTTCTCTTTATCAATGCACAGATCTGATTGAGATTTCTTTTTTATTTACGTGCACTGTTTGACTAATTACTAAGGAGTACAGAGGACAGGAGTAGAATGACAGCACCTGGGGTTTGAACACTCAGTAGCTGCCTAAGAGGAGAGGTGATTTCTGAGCATGTGCAACCAGGAGTGAGGAGCTTTCAGCCCTGGTCATATCCCCTGGAGACGAGCTGTAAACAATGGATTACTAAGGGAGCAGCTAAAACAAAAACGGTACAGAATTTTTTTTTAATGAGGATGGTGAAAATGTTTATTATTTAGTTTGCATGTTTCCCACATCAATTTTACTTCGTGGCAAAACCCCTTTAATAACTTGTTAGATTAATTCTAAAGGTTATTACGGTTGTTTTGATACCTAATATGTGTAGGGCTGTTTGTGTGTGTAATGTATGCACAATTATTTTTTATTAAATATTTATTTTTATTTTATTATTTATTTATTTTTATTTTTTTTACACTTATTATATTTTTTTTTATTTTTTTTTTTTTTTAAATCCCATGAAGGGAGAACTGTTTTACCCTTTTTTTGTTTTTAATACTTAGTAATGTATTAGCATACTCATATATGCTAATACGTTATAATCTGTGTCAGTCTGGCACAGGCAGCAGACAGAGCAGCACACAGTGTGTCCTGGTCACTGGCTTCATACACAGACAGCTCTGGGGCCACTCCATTCTTAAAGGGTTTTCCATTTGATGTTAGGAAAGCAGGGTCTTCACATATGGGACCCTAATCATGGGCTATTCCAAATGCATATCATAAGCCTGTGTATACGTTTGCAATCTTACCCTTGGCCACTTTACATGCTTCTGTGAGTGCCTTCAACTCTGCCTTCTGTGCAGACAGGTGAAGTGAAAGTAGTTCAGTTTTAATTACCTCATGTTGCTTGACCACTGCATATCCACTATGGTACCTGCCGTCCTCCTGGTACCTAGATCCATCAATAAAAAACTAAAAATCTGGATCAGTCATCAGGGAGTATTTCACATGGGCAAATCCTGATGTTTCTTGTGCCATTAAGGCCATACAATTAGGTTCTTCCCCGTCTGTATCCTCTACTTTCTCCCCCCTTCGGGGAATCTATGTTACAAAGGTAGAGGATATTCAAGTTCTACACTGGGTCAGTGTGACATTTGGGAGAATCAGCAATCAACTGGAATAATATATTATTATATATATATTATTTATATATATTAAATATATATATATATGGAAAATATTTGCCCATCGACTCGATTGGGCACCATGCAAAATCCTTGGGGGTTTCCCCTTGATAAAAAAAGGTGAGAAATCAGCCTAGTACTACACTGGGGGAACTTGTTAATGATCTCTCAAGGCAGCTGGGACCACAGTCACCAAGAAAACCATTGGTAACACATTACACCGTAATGGTTTAAAATCCCGCAGTGCTCGCAAGGTCCTTCTGCTCAAGAAGGCACATCTGCAGGCCGTCTGAAGTTTGCCAATGAACACCTGGATGATTCTGTGAGTGATTGGGAGAAGGTGCTGTGGTCAGATGAGACAAAAATTTAGGTTTTTGGCATTAACTCGCCGTATTTGGAGGAAGAGAAATGTTGCCTATCAACCAAAGAACACTGTCCCCACTGCCAAGCATGAAGGTGGAAACATTATGTTTTGGGTGGTTTTTTTTCTACTAAGGCAGGACTACTTCACCAGTGGGGGAATGGATGGAGCCATGTACCCTAAAATCCTGAGTGACAACCTCCTTCCCTCCACCAGGATATGAAAAATGGCTGGGTCTTCCAGCAAGACAATGAGCCAAAATATACAGCCAAGGTAACAAAGGAGTGGCTCAAAAAGAAGCACATTAAGGTCATGGAGTGGCCTAGCCAGTCTCCAGACCTTAATCCCATAGAAAACTTATGGAGGGAGTTAAAGCTCCAAGTTGCCAAGCAACAGCTTCAAAATCTTAATGACTTAGAGATGATCTGCAAAGAGGAGTGGACCAAAATTCCTCCTCATATGTGTGCAAACCTCATCATGAACTACAAAAAAAAGTCTGACAGTTGTGCTTGTCAACAAGGGTTTTGCCCACAAGTATTAAGTCTTGTTTGCCAGAGGGATTAAATACTTATTTCTCACTGCAAAATGCAAATACATTTATATCATTTATACAATAGGATTTTCTGGATTTTATTTTGGATCTTCTATCTCTCAATGTTGAAACCCACCCTAAAAAGTATAGACTGTTCATGTCTTTGTCAGTGGGCAAACTTACACAATTAGCAAGGGATCAAATAATTATTTCCTTCACTGTAGATAACACGTATAAGCAATTAACATTCCTGGTAATTGTTATAAGAGTAATATATCTTTGTCCAAGTCAAAATACAGCACATCAGCTATAACTGTGATGTATTTATCCTTACAGTATCCTTACATACCCTATAGTCTAGTAATTCAGTTGATTGACATAGTTTGTATGGCCAAAAAAAAAAAAACAGACGTCCATCCAGTTCAGCTTATTGTTGATTCAGAGCAAGGCAACAACCCCAATGTAGTAGAAGCCAATTTTCCTTATTTTAGGGAACAAATTCCTTACTGACTCTAATCTGGAAATCAGAATAAATCCCTGGATCAACACCCCTTCTCCAGAATCCTAGTCACTATAACCTGTTATATTATTACACTCCAGAAATGTTTCCAGACCATTTTTAAACTCTTTTTGTGAATTTGCCATGACAAGTTCCTCTGGCAGAGAGATCCACAGCCTCACTGCTCTTACAGTAAATAATCCCTTTCTATGTCTATGTAGAAACCTTCTTTCCTCAAGACGTAGAGGATGTCCCCTTTGTTTTAGATACAATCCTAGGTAAAAATAGATCCCGGAAGAGATCTCTTTATTGACCTTTGATATACAGTGGGGGAAAAAAGCATTTAGTCAGCCATCAATTGTGCAAGTTCTCCCACTTAAAAAGATGAGAGAGGAATGTAATTTAATCATGGTCGACCTCAAATATGGGACAAAAAAAAGGGGAAAAAATCCGGAAAAATACATTGTTGATTTGGGAAAAAAAGTTTTTTGCAAATTATGGTGAAAAAAAAAATTTTTGGGTCACCTACAAACAACAAGATTTCGGGCTTCAGGACCGTAACCTCTTCTTTAAGGGCCCCTCTGCCCTCCCTCATTGCCGTAGAAAATGGCACCTGTTTCAATTGTTATCAGTATAAAAGACTCCTGTCAAAACCTAAACAGTCACACCCCAAACTCCCTATGGTGAAGACCAAAAAAACTGAGAAGGACATCAAAAACCAAATTGTACCCCTGCACCAACTGGGAGTGAATCTGCAATGGCAAGCAGCTTGGGTGAAAAATCAACTGTGGGGGCGATAATTAGAAAAAGGAAAAATACGGCCCTGATAAATTTCCCTTCGATCTGGGGGCCCCGCAAGATTCACCCCGTGGGGGCAAAATGATCACAAGAACGGGGAGCAAAAAAAACCCCGAACCCACGGTGGGACCCAAGGGGTGACCTGCGGAGCTGGACCAACTAACAAAGGCTACTATCAGTAAAAACTACGCCGCCAGGGGCCAATCTTGCAGTGCCCAAAGTGTCCCCCCTGTTAAGCCATACTGTCTAGGCCCCTTGAAGTTTGCTAAAGCATTTTGGGTACCAGACAATAGGGAAAATGTATATGGAATAAACCAAAGTAGAACTGTTTGGGGAAAAAAAAAAAATGTCTGTTTGGGGGAGAGAATGCGGAGTTTTTATCCAAAGAACACCATCCTACTGTGAAAATGGGGGGGTGGCAACATTCACAGTAAGTATGGTGTTCTACACTCCACAAGAAAATAAAAGTCCAATTTTTACCCAGTACATTTTCAAATACATTTTGTCCAAACCGTTGGAGATTTAGTGGCAGTAGATGTTAAAAATATTATAACCAACTAAATTTTTTTTTTTTTACTTGGGATTATACACAAGCCCTCAAAACCCTTCCACCAAATAAACACCAGTTTTTTAGAACAGTTGTACCCTTGGTAAATTTTTAGCACTAAAACAAAATGGTACAGAATTTTTAAAGATGATTAATGGTGAAAATGTTTCATTATTAATATGCAAGCTTCTCATGTCAATTTTACTTCATGGTAAAAACCCTTTTAATGGGAGTATTTGGATTTGTTGACCTCCGGGGGTGTAATTGTGGCCTCATAATTGGGGGTATTAAGTATGGGTGATTTGGCATTTTCTCTCCTTTGGCTTTACCCTGAAAAAGCGGGATCTACAGCGAAAATTCGGAGGGCAAGATAGCTCTTTATTTTAATAGCAATCCTATGTAGTGCTTTTATGATACATGAAACACACCCGCTACTGTATTTTTATGGATTTTAATTAATTAATGAATTTCTTCCTGTTTTAAGACACATTATAACCCTTATTTGCACACTGTGTACTCTTGTTTTAATGCAAATTGCACCCTTAAATTTGCACCCAGTGTACTGCTGTTTTAATGTGTAGAATTGTACAGTTGTAATGCAACATGTCTTCAGCGCCCCCACTCCCCCACCCTAATTTTAGCCGCATAACAAAGTGCTGCTGGCGCTTTATAATGGGCCTAATTTTGGAGTGCGCCTCATTAAACATATAGCGAACGGGGCTGCGCAGTTTTCGGGCTTAAAGGATGCCAGACTTCTGGCACAGCCCCGTACATACATGTTGCCCAATGTTCTTGGACCTGAGTGGGCCCCCACAGCCTCCAGATCCCATAGTAGCTGGTATGCCTGTTATGGCTATAGTTTAGATACGCTGAGTGTAGACTAAGTTTAAATATATGAATAGGAGTCTATAGTACTTATGAGCCAATAAATACCCTTTAATGAAATTAAAAAATATACAGAAAACATGACAAACAATGAATAAAAACAAATTAAAAATTCATTAGGCCATAAAGGCTGAAGGACTATGCATTTCCCGAAATTCTAATCCACCTCGTCAGGTCCGTAAACATGCTGTACAAAGAAGCGGTTTTTAAAACAAGTAAAAACACACAGGTGAAACAATCTGCAGATGCTATAAAATGTCAAAGGTCATTCAACCGTTATCATGTGCATCAAAATTAATAAGAGGTTCACCAAAGTAAACAAAAGAAAAGATTCCCATTAAGCAATGTAACACTGTTTAACAGTAGATACTGTTTAAATGCCATAATTAAAAGGATTGCAAAATTCTGTTACAAAACAAAGGAAGAGTCGATCTATGTTTCATCGCAGCCATTTGGTAAGATCAAAAATTTTGATTTTTTTTGCTCATTAATGTACACTCTTCCCCCATCTTGAAAGAAAAAAACAGAAATGTAGATATTTTTGCAAATTTATTAAACAAGAAAAACTGAAATATCACATGGTAAGTATTAAGTATTCAGACCCTTTGCTCAGCATTGAGTAGAAGCACCTTTTGAGCTAGTACAGCCATGAGTCTTCTTGGGAATGATGCAACAAGTTTTTCACACCTGGATTTGGGGATCCTCTGCCATTCTTCCTTGCAGATCCTCTCCAGTTCCCTCAGGTTGGATGGTGAACGTTGGTGGACAGCCATTTTCAAGTCTCTCCAGATATGCTCAATTGGGTTTAGGTCAGGGCTCTGGCTGCGCCAGTCAAGAATGGTCACAGAGTTGTTCTGAAGCCACTGCTTTGTTATTTTAGCTGTGTGCTTAGGGTCATTGTCTTGTTGGAAGAAGAACCTTCGGCCCAGTCTGAGGTCCAGAGCACTCTGGAAGAGGTTTTCATCCAGGATATCTCTGTACTTGGCCGCATTCATCTTTCCTTCAGTTGCAACCAGTTCTCCTGTCCCTGCAGCTGAAAAACACTCCCATAGCATGATGCTGCCACTACCATGTTTCACTGTTGGGATTGTATTGGGCAGGTGATGAGCAGTGCCTGCCTTTCTCCACACATACCGCTTACAATTAACACCAAAAAGTTCAATCTATCTCATCAGACCAGAGAATCTTATTTCTCCTAGTCTGGGAGTTCTTCATGTGTTTTTTTTGCAAACTGTCTGCGGCCTTCATATGTCTTGCACTAAGGAGAGGCTTCAGCCGGCACACTCTGCAATAAACCCCCGACTGGTGGAAGGCTGTAGTGATAGCCGACTTTGTAGAACTTTCTCCCATCTCCCTACTGCATCTCTGGAGCTCAGCCACATTGATCTTGGGGTTCTTCTTTACCTCTCTCACCAAGCCTCTTCTCCCACGATTGCTTAGTTTGGCTGGACGGCCAGGTTGAGGAAGAGTTGTGGTCGTCCCAAACGTCTTCCATTTTAGAATTATGGCGGCCACTGTGCTCATAGGAACCTTGAGTGTGGCAGAAATTCTTTTGTAACTTTTGCCAGATCTGTGCCTTGCCACAATTCTTTCTCTGGCTCCATGGGCAGTTCCTTAGACATCATGTGCTCTGACATGCACTGTGAGCTGTGAGGTCTTATATAGACAGGTGTGTGCCTTTCCTAATCAAGTCCAATCAATTTAATTAAACACAGCTAGACTCAAATGAAGGAGTAGAACCATCTCAAGGAGGATCAGAAGGAAATGGACAGCATGTGAGTTAAATATAAGTGTCACAGCGAAAGGTCTGAATACTTATGACCATGTGATATTTCAGTTTTTCTTGTTTAATAAATTTGCAAAAACAGCTACATTTCTGGGTTTTTTTCTTTCAAGATGGGGTGCAGAGTATACATTAATGAGCAAAAAAATGAACTTTTTTGATCTTACTAAATGGCTGCAATGAAACAAAGAGTGAAAAATATCAAGGTGTCTGAATACTTTTCGTACCCACTGTATATGAGATTTTGGTGGTGAGCAGTAGATGGACGCTACTGATACTTCATGCAAGGTTTGATCTTCGGTTTAATTTTTTTTACATTTTAATTAGCTTAGCGGAATTTTTGGAGGGTGAAGAGGATTTGTAGGCATTTTTTGCTCGTAAAGGCATGTTCACACGGCTTAAAATGGGCCGTATTTCGGTCCGTAATTACGCGCCAAAGTGCGCCAATTACGGGCCGAAAACGGCCCATTCATTACGGTAATTCACAGTTCTCATAGAGAACTATGGATTACGTCTTCCTCACCCCGCCCCGGCGAAGCCGCCGGGCGGGGAGATAATTCACATGTCACTTTCTAGCGGCGTATACGCGCCGCTAGCAGTGATAGTCTATGGACCGGCGAAGTGCCGGCCCCCCGCTTACTCCCCCGCTCCCGCCCCGCCCCAGTCCACACGGCGTAATTGCGGGGCGTAATTACGTCCCGCAATTAAGCCGTGTGAACATAGCCTAAGTGTGTCCTATCCGAAGTAACCTTTGAATGATAGTTGGTTGTTTGAAAAATCTGGTATGATTTATTATGTGTTTTACTTTGTTGTGGTTTATATGACATGTATTTGTGTTTGTTAGAATAAGTTCTATTTCTCAATTGATCAGAGGATACTTAAAGCTCATCTTCTTTTGTAAAATTAGAATAAGACTGTTGCTATACAAAATTAGACTCTTCCTCTCTACCCTTTTTATTTTCATAATTATATATAACACTTGTCATTTCTATCCTTAATTAGCTTCTAAAGTTTGTTACCCATTAGCTCAAGCAAATTTTTCCGTATACTTTTCCTGATATTCTGACTGATAGAATTATATGCCAAATGTTTGTTATATATTTCTAATTTAGTTATTAAACTATGTATATCAACAGATTTACAATATTTTACAATTCAAATTTTGTTTGTCGATAAGCAGTTTCTCCAATTTAATGGCACAATCATCTAGAATATTACACCAGGCTTTATCAAGTTCTATATCAATCTTATCATCATAGGTATAGAATTTGTGAATACACAGTCCTTTTGCTATTACATTTTTCTTTAAATTAACATTAAGAAAAGCGATGTCAATATATTGAGGAGTTTCATGTAATAGTTTTTTCTCCAATGTACAAGACAATGCATTAGGCTGTACCAAATTGGCGTTTTCCCCACTTCCTGCCTGGAGCCAGAAGTGGGACAAACGAGAACATGGCAGCGATGGAGGCCTTCACAAGGCTTCCCGCTGCCATGTCCAGACACTCCGATCAGAGTGAAGAACGGTGTGCGGCACTGTTTTTCATTCATTTAGACGCCGTGGCCATCTTTGCCGTGGCGTCTAAAGGGTTAAACAGCGCTGTAACTGCTGGGTGTTAGCTGCAATTAGCCGTTAACACCCGGCAGCTCTGTCACAGGGTCGCGTTGCGATCCTGTGTAGTGCTAGTGAAATTTGTGGCTATTTGATGTCATAATTTCCATTTTTGTATCACAAGCTATAATTATACAGGCTTGCATACCTCTGTTTATCTCTCAAGCCTGTAGACTTCACTTGCTTAATTTACGATCTAGTGGGACCTCATCGTCTGGTTTTGGAGTGATTTTGTATTCCTTATCTTAGACTCAGAAGCTGGACCCTCCATGGTACAGGGAGAGGTAATACAAAAGAACTCTGTACTCTAAGCGGACACAATACGTAGGATGTGTCTGCCAGTTTTTTTGTTTAAGACTTATAAGACCAGGACAGCTTGTGGTGACTTCAGAAGCTCTTGTTCCCAGTGTTAAGGACGCTTAACATTGGTGATGGTCCCTGGAGTTCCCTGTTCTCGCCATCAAGCTTCTCTGGCTGAAGTTATAAGAATAGGTGATGTCAGCTCTTAGGTGAAGTTTGTAAGTATTTAACCTTTGTAAATACATATTTAGCAAAACTGTACCCAATGTCACACTATTTCCTGTAACCAGTTTATCATATTACTTATATGTTATCATTTCATCATAATTGATTGATTCTTTTGTTTAATAAAATTGTGTTGCATCCTGACTGAATGACCTTCTTTAAAGCTGTATCCAGAACCTGTATTGATAAAACTTGGCAAAGCATCCTGCTACACAACTCCTTAAAGCCACCAGGACGTAACAATACGTACAGGTGGGTTAAGGGGTTAAGGAGTTAAGATTGTGGCTGTGACGTTTAAAAATAAGGACCAGGTCAAGGGTTATGAATACTTTTGCAACCCACTGATTCTCAGAGAATGTCATTTTGGCACCAGCACTTTTAGATGTATTATGATCGTTACCAGTAACAAGTTGTGATATTAACTGGTCTCTAATATTGTGCCAGTTTCTGTAGTAGTTCATTGTTGCTAACGAAGATTCTCTTCAACAAGATGCAGCATTAAAGAAACACACTGGATAATCTGGGAAAGAAAAGAGGAGAGAATGGGGGAAGATAAAGGCTTTGTGCAAAACAGAGAAAGTAGTAGTTATGATGCTTCTCACTGTTGTAAGTTGGACATATGTTAGTACAACTCACATTTAAGATCAATCATATAGGACAACTCGTTGCCACTACAATTTTTTTGTTATAGTTGTTCATTTATTAAATAGGTGTTAAACTTACATATTGTTTAGTGTTTAAGTTTGCATAATTAACAACACAAACTACAGTTCTGAATTAGAACATTATTATTGGGAACTAGCGCGTATGTACTTCTATCTTATTAAGGATATTGTTTTTCCTTTTTTATCAAAAGTGTGCAAACTCAAACAAAAGTGTACCTCTGTCATGAAACAGAGGTACACTAAGTGCAAAAGAGGGAGTACACAGTGGTACAATATATTTCATAATGGGTACACGAAATGCAAAAGTTGGAGTACACTGTCTTAAAATGGATATACCAGGGGGCGTGACCGGAAGCCTCAGAAGATGGATTCCTGGTGAAGGAGCTCCTGATTAAGAACCAAATTTAGCTGCTTGCCATACAGCTAAAAGCCCCTTAAATCGGTAAGAGGAGAAACCCACCTCCCCCCCCCCCCCCCCCCCCCGAAGACCACCAGAAAGGTTGCCTCTCAGCCGCGTCCCCGAGGGGCCCTGGACACCTTCCTTCTTTAGGCCCCTGCTGCACACCGTGTTTTTGCTGCCTTTGGTGCCATTATGCCTGCCCCCTCCCCCCCACTAAGCCCTCAGAAATTCTATCGATATGGCTGCAGTATACGGAGCTTCCCCCCCCTCGCAGACGGTACCAGGCCTACACAGTGCACATGACACCCCAAAAGGACTTTGCACTGTCCCCAGTAAGTAAGGCCCCCAGCCACACATTTTTTTCCTGCCTCCTGTGACAACTTGAAGCACCAACCTGTCCCTCAACAAGCACCCACTATATTTGGCTGTAGGTGCCCCTTTCAGGGGGCATCCTCAGCAAACAGGCCCCCTTCAACTCCTGACAGGAGTCATCTGCAAAACTCCATGGGAAGAAGTATGTATATTAAGCCCCTTTAATATAAACTCATGCAGTGGTCTTCCTCTGGCAAAGTCCAGCTTTCTCTCCAGGGCCGTCATCATGGGCACAGTTACCTTTTTAAAAACGAGGGCCTGAAAAATCTGATGTTAAATTGCATGTAAGAGGAAATATAAAGTTCAGAAAGATATAAAACGTGGCCCCCGGGAAAAAAAGTGGAGAAGGCCATGAAAATATCCGAAAAATACTTGACATTCTCCTTGTCTTTCTGCCCAATATTCAGTCGACATTTTATCACCCCACCCAGAGGCCCCTTTCAATGGGGGTTTTTCGGGAAAAATTTACAGGTCGAGGCCTTCCGGGCCCCCAAGGGGAGAAAATTAAAAAAATTTCCTGGACTCTCTTTCACTCAAATTTGAGGCCCCTTTCCCTCATACTTTTAAAGCCGATAGGGCACACGGTTGGGCTCCAAAGGTTTCTCCCCTCTTCCCAGGGGCGTTATCTGCTGCCTGCATGACAGCATGCTCAAAGAAGCCAAAGGTCTGAGGTCTGTGTTCCCTTGAATTCCAGGGAGCATGGGTCCAGCTTTTCCCTGACCTTTCGTGGCACACCTTACAAAAGAGGTGACTCCTGAAACTCCTCTTTGTGGTCTTAAAAGAGCCCCATGTTCCATATAGGTGGAACTTTCTGTTTGCCCTTTCTGCACGTGTGGACAGTCGCTCAGCCACACTGAAGTCCTTTTCAGATCTTCCAGTCTTCTGCAAAACACTCCAAATTCCGATGCCAGAGATGGACGACTTGGAACTCTCTGTTTTGCCTCCTCCTTTCACCAGTTTGACAGTGGCTCAGTCATTCAAAGGATGCTCTCCGCCAACTCGGAATCCCCAACACTCATCTCAATGCTGATTGGAGGACTTGTCGCAAACTAGATGAGTAACATGGTTTACATTTTCTGCTTGGTCTCTTCTTCCAAAAGGTCTCCTTCATCTAGGTGCCTTATTCAACTACACCATTAGTAGGGTATAGTTTAACAGTTCAAATATCTAAAAAGTAGGTTTTTCAGGATTCTTTCTATTCGACCTTCCTAGTTGACCTCTCTTGTTCTCCCTCCTTCTTGTGGGTTCGAGACCTCCCATGTCTTCTTTGGTGTGAGGGAATCGCATCCGGAAACTATTTCTGGGGGTTTCTTTCTGAGACGCTATTTGTACGTAGTTTACACACCTCCAGCCTCCTGGAACTAGAGAGGTGGCAACTGCAGGTGTTTGTTCCCCTGTACTGTTCTATTCCCCTCTGGTTATATTGCTGGTTCATATTTGTTTTCCTGTCAGTTTTTGTTATTCCCCTCAGCCTTCCTGTATCTTTCCATTAATCCAGTTTCCTAAATTGGTCTCCTTGGAGCCGTTTGGTTCAGTCTCATACGGATCTGTTTTACTTCTATTCTCTAATTTGGAAAAGTCTAAAGTAATGACTTAGGAGTTCCCTATTTTATAGCTATGGTGTGCTGCAGGCCTCAACTCCATTATTAAACAACAATTAGCCTTGAGGGAGTGTAAGGCCTTGAGAGTAGACGTCGCCTTCTCACAGGATATATTTAAAATGTACAGCACACAGTTATTTAGTAGGTGCAAGTTGAAGGATATTGCAACCTAACAAACAGTAAATAAATCCACAGCACACAAAAGTTTGCTTCACAGTGAATATATATTTTACACTAATGTATTTAAAGCGTTTACAAGTGTATCTTTATATTGCAATAGTTCAATACAACAAATGCAGTTCATAGAAAAAACTTGGGGCCTAGAAGAAGGTTTTTGATCTTAATGACGTCTTCTTAGTGACCTTAAACATATCAATCACTGTGGAGAAAAAAGACAATGGAAAATACAGCAAAAATCAATGTATTGGAAATGATGAAGTCTAGCAAAGAAGAGAGAAAAAGAATGAAAGGAGATTAAGTAGATGAAGACAGTGCGTAACAAGGGAAAAGGGTAAAAAAGATAAATAAAAAGGAATGATCCGCAATGTCATCATCATCACAGGTGACTTCCTCTTCCTCACAGTCTACATCCTCAAGCTGCGGGTTAAAAGACACAGGCACTGCAAGGTATCGCTGACCACTCGGTGTTTCTGCCGACGGACCAGCTTCCTTCACCTCCTCTGAGGGCATCAGTGATTGGGCATCAGAGCAGACAAAATCATCCTCTTTGGCCTCTTAATCTTTTGAAATGACTTCTGACCCCAACCACATTGTGTGATCAAGGAGCTCTTCAGAATATGGATTATTTGGAGTGGTCTGTATATTTGGTTGTGACATTCGGCCCGTGTTTGCTTCAGGTTGGACTCATGATGATGATGACTTTTGTAGTTGACTGAGAGGAAGAGGAGTTAAAACCGCTGGATGCAGGGTCTGATAACCACTGAAGAACAGATTGACGATGCTGTTCAGTGATGAGACGCACAGGAAACTAATCAAGCAACAACAGGCCTGACGGTCCTGCGACTGAAGATGTGCTCGCTTGTGTGTTGTCCAGAGCAATGGAAGGAGTGCCTTGTCTCGTACCACTATTTCCACTTCCTATGCCCCTCCTTTCTCACTTACCACCTCTAGTTCTCACCATGTTCAAAAGCAAAATATTATAGCTCTGCATGTGACAAGATATATGTAACAAAAAAGAGAGGTTATATATATGTGGATCATCATAATACACATATATTTCAGCATCATGTGGACTCAATATCTGGCAAAATTACACTTTTTGGCATTGTGTGAGATTTAAAAGGAACCTATTCCCGATGATCTAAATAGTATCGAGTAATTACTCCATCGTACATGAAGAAAAAACAAAAGAAAATGGAGTGCGTATGATAATTGTGTGCAATATAAAATATAACTTTACTTCACAATTTAAAATATTATGCGGCTGAGCACTCAAAATATTACATATGGATATCTGATAAAGTGTGAAACCTAATACATATATCCAAAAACATAGGTGCCATGAAATAACAGCAAAAATGATAGACAACTCACTCTGACGAATCCCTGGGGATCTTTACACCAGTAAAATGCGTGGAGCACTCACCCCGAAAAAGGGCGACCCCACACTCACCCTACAGACTCCAAACTTACCCTTATGTGGTCATCATACACTGTCCCAACATGTTTCGACCCACCACGGTCTCTTCAGGGGACCAAGAGAGTGATATATGAGATCAGAAAAGGAGTCAAAGAGTGACTAAGAAACAGGTCATGGATGGCTCCTGGAACCTCCGGAAGGGCTATGGTGTGCACACCCTTTTTCGGGGCGAGTGCTCCACGCATTTTACTGGTGTAAAGATCCCCAGGGATTCGTCAGAGTGAGTTGTCTATCATTTTTGCTGTTATTTCACGGCACCTATGTTTTTGGATATATGTATCAGGTTTCACACTTTATCAGATATCCATATGTAATATTTTGAGTGCTCAGCCGCATAATATTTTAAATTGTGAAGTAAAAGTTATATTTTATATTGCACACAATTATCATATGCACTCCATTTTCTTTTGTTTTTTCTTATTGTGTGAGATTTAGAAACAGAGAGAACTCTATTTCCTGGATATAGATCTGTAGAACAATAGTACATGGTATATTTGAAAGGTATTTCATCTCCAAAACTGCAAAAATGAACTTTTCTCCACTCAGTATAATTTTCACCAACCAACCACTATTTAAAATATATTTGTTTGTATAGGGAATTGGAGACGTTGTGTTATAAAATGATTTCACCTCCAATACTGCAAAAATTAAACTTTTGGGCACTGAGTATGATTTAGCACTCTGTATAACATATATCCATGTATATGTTAGTTAGGCGTTATGTGAGCCTGCAAATGTCGCCAAATAACAGCTTCTGGGTGTAGGAAAGATGCAGCCAGCAATACCAAGCTCCCTAACTGTTGCTGTCTATGGACAGGAAAACGCTATCTAACTAAGTCTTGATTCCTTAAACTTGCTTACGGGGTGTAATCTAAATAGCAGCTTTTCCTGTCTAATAAGCAAATCTTGTGCCTGCATGCAAGAAAGCAGACAGAGAGCAGTCTATACAGTGCTGAGAGTGAGCTGGAAATGGCATTCAGTATGTAATACAGTGAAATATATATAACAGGGTAATGTGATTTTAGCAGCCACTGAGAGCCCTACACCTTCTTTGTGCTCTGCACTGACTGGATGGCTGCCAAAAGTGCAAAAAGGTGCTGAAAACTATTTTATGGCGTGTTGAACGCCTCTCGAATGAACAGTAAAATGTTTGGTTCGAGTTCGAGAAAATCGAGATGTTCAACTCGAACTTAACTTTTCTCGCACGGTTCGATCAACACTACTCAGGAGTAGCGGGACCGACATCGATGGTCAGGCCAGAGAGAGCAAGTTGTGCTGCCTCTCAAATATGTAACCGCGCATGCGCAGTTTCATAACCCAGAAGAGTCTCAGTGCAGAGAACAGCGCAGGCGCCTGACCAGAGCAGAGTAAAGAGCAGAGAATGGAGGAGCAGAAAAACAAAGACAGAGAAACACATAATGAGGACTCATAAGGGAGAAAATGTGCATTACAAAATCTAATGTAACAGCCATATGTAATATGAATTAAAGGGTTTATCTCACTACAAGGATTGCCTTTTATGATAAAGATCTTGCAAAATATATATTTCCATTAACAGTGTGCTACCTATTCTGAGATAGTCCCCGGAGTCGATTGCTAAGCTCTTATCAATCGACTTGAAGCCTTAACAACTGGCTTAACAACCGACTGGAGTCCGCGGAGTCGATTGCTAATTCTTATCAACTGACTTGAGTTGAGGCCTTAACAACCGCTTAACGACTATTAGCGACTTCACAACGCAGTAAATTATGTGTCCCCCAGTAGGTGGATATATACTTTTTAATTCTCCCTAGGTGTGTAGTTTACATTTCCCCCCCGAGGTATATAGGCAGGTTATGGATCCCCCCAAGGGGGGTGGGGGATATGGGCAGGTTAAAAGGGGCCCCCCGGGGTATTTAGGTATGTTATAGGTCCCCCAGTAGGTTTTAAGGAGGTTTAAAGGTCCCCCCAGTAGGGGATATAGGCAGGTTAAGGTCCCCCAGAGGGTTTTTGGCAGGTTTTAGGTCCCCCCGAGGTAAAATAGGGGAAACTTAATAGGTTTCCCCCCGCAGGAAAATAGGGTGCTTTTGGGTTTTCCCCCAAACGGTATAAAGAAAGCTTATTTTAGGGTTTTCCCGAGGTATAGAGATACTTATAGGTTCCCTAGCAGGTATTAGATAGCTTTATGGTTCCCGCGGTATATAGAAGATTTTTAGGTTCCCAGCGGGATAAAAAGATAGCGGATAAGCCCCACCAAACCGAGATATTGGTAGCTTATAGGCCTCCCCCAAAACAAATTTAAGGTTTGATTAAGCTCCTTCCCCGGAAAGCAATAGGGAGATAATAGCCCCCCCTGCACGTTTATAATTTGATAATACCCCCTTTACATTTATAAATAGGAAATTTTTAGCCCCCTTTGACATAATAAGTAGATAATAGCCCCCCTTTTTCATTATAAAGTAGATAATTGGGGCCCCCCTTTCCATATAGGGGTAGAAAAATAGCCCCCCTTTTCACATATAAGGGAAATAGATTTATAGCCCCCCCGGGAAAATTAAAAGAAGTAAAAATAATAAAAAGGCCCCCCTGCCATTAGAAGTAGAAAATAGGCCCCCCCAAAACAATAAAAGTTGATTAAAAGGGCCCCCCCGCCCCAAAAGGGGAAGTAGATAATAAGGGCCCCCCCCCCTGCACATAAGAAGTAGATAAAGGCCCCCCCCCTTCCCATATAGAAAAATAGTTTAAAAGGCCCCCCCTGAAAACTAAAGTAGATAAATAGCCCCCCCGCCCCATAAAAAAAGTAGAAAAAAAGCCCCCCCGCAAAATATAGGGAAATAATAAACCAAAGGCCCCCCCCCCGGCCCCATATAAAGTAGATAAAAGGCCCCCCCGCACAATAGAAAATTTGATAATGGGCCCCCCCGCAACATATAGAAGTAGATAATAAGGCCCCCCCCGGACATATAGAAGTAGATAATAAAAGGCCCCCCCCACATATAGAAGTAGAATAATAAAGGCCCCCCGCACATAAAAGAAGTAGATAAATTTGGCCCCCCCCCCCCCTTTTAAGAAGTAGATAATAAAGGCCCCCCCTGCACATATAGAAAGTAGATAATAGGGCCCGCAAAAAGAATAGAGAACCCAAATTTTTAAATAATTAAAATGACAGGGACTCCCCCTGACCTCGCTTCCCCCGTCGCCCCCCTGCGGGGGGCTCCCGGGGGCTTTTCTTTTGCGGTGTGATGTCACCAAAGGCCCCGCGGGGCAGCGTGATTAGCGCACACCCCCCTTGCACTTTTCCGGGGCGCCAGAGCCCAACCCGCCTGCGGCCCCAAGAGTATTCCGCGGAGCCCCTCTGCTCCCCCCAAAGCATCTAACTTTCTTTTGCTTTCCCGGCCCGGGCGCACCTCAGTTTGTCCCCAGCCAACCCGTTGCCCTTTCCAAGGGCCAAAAAAACCCATTTCTTAGGGGCCTTTGGGAAACGGCTTAGGGACCCCAAAGATCGGGGGCGGCGGATAGCGGCGCCGCCGGGGGAAAATTCTGAGAATTCCCCTCGGGAAAGGGCTGATCCGCTCCCCTGGTCACTATAGCTACCCAAAACCCGTTCAAATTTTCCCCGATAGGCGGGCCCGCACTGGTTTTCTATAGCAACAGACCTGGGTTCTAAAAGCAGCCCCAGTAGGAAAACCCGTAAAAAAAAGCCTGACGGGAAAATGAAACCCCAAGAAAACAGGAATGAGTTAAAGAGAATCCAAAGTAGTTGGGGACAACCCCCTTTAAAAGGGTTTTAAAGGGAACAATGTTTTATGTTGGGGTTTAAAAAGGGGTGGATGAAAGGGAAAATATAGGAAAAAAAAGATACCGGGAATAAGGGGGGCAAGCAGGAAGAAATATGAAAAATAGGGTTTTTTTAAAGGTAATGAGGCCAGAAAGAGGTAGGGGGGGGTTTTGGAAAAAGGGGTACAATTAAAATTAGATTAAGAGCTATTGTCAGCTGAAACGCGTCCGGGGGGAGCCTATGTGGCCCCCGGGATGCAGGGTTTTTTTATTTTAATTAAGCCTAATAAAAAAATGTGATTTTATTTTCCTCTAAATTTTCTTTGGTTGCGGATGAAAAAGAAAAAAACGTTTGGTTGAGATTGGGGTGTTCCCCCTGTCTACAGAGTCCCAGAAAGCGGCGATCATCCCTGCGGTCGAGATGTAGATGGACATAAGTAATACACAAACACTGCTGCACCGCGGAGAGCGTAAGAGGGCGGATAATCTCCCCGTTTGTTTTTCATACATATCCTGAATAAAGACGTAATATACGGTGATGGGAAAGAGTGAGAAAGAGTGTCAAGTCCACAAGGAGATATTACAGTTCTAGGTCGCCATACACGAGAGCAGCATGTAGGTATACCAAATATAAACTGGTCATCCAGGCGAGAGACCATAAGGGAACCAGGACCGAAAACAAACAGTACGGAGATCTCACCCTCGATCCACCCCCAAACTGCGTGGTAATGAAATAGATATTAGCATCTGTAAAATGAAATATATTGTGGTCAAATAACAAGTGTCTAAAGTATGTAAACTTATATCACAATAGTATAATAAAGGTCTATATGAGTAAACATATAAATACATATTCCACAGATAGAGTCTAAAACGGATATCATATGATTAGCAAAATATTGTACAACGCATACATATGACTGTCAATACACGTACAGAGGTTATAAATACGAACTATCAAACAAAAGGGTCCACGAGGTAGCTCTGACAGAGCATTAACTAATAGTATGACTATACATAAGTGATAGGGATCAAGCAGAGACAATTGCGTGTGCGACAGAACGAATGTCAAAGGCCATTGTTAAAATCAAGTCCATAATGATAAATATATTTGCAAAAATTGGCCAACTGCAAAAAATGAATGTACACAAAAGAAGATATATCACGGTAAAAAAGATAAGAGTCCGCGACTGCCCTATTCTGGCCCCATGGTGTAGGCCACGCCTTGCATTATGATCCATACTGATTCCCCGTTCTTTTGTGGAGGGATCATATGGTCACACCTCATGATGGGGACAGGGGGCACGTGTTTCCAGTACGGAATTGTTAATTGATTAATCTGTGGTTGGCCTTATAATGTGAGTGATGGGAGAAGCCATTAATTAAGTCTTGCAAATGTAGAAAGTGTAGATTTTGTGAGCTATGCAGTTCCCTTAATACATTGTGTGGTATCCCCTACATACACTACGAGGCTGCATGTTCATTAAAATAATACGTAACGCTCGCTTAGAGGAACCTATACACCTACTTAACTGAGGGGACCTATATATGCTTCTGCCTAACTGAGACAGAGACACCTATACAGGACATGCCTACCTAACTGAGGGGATCCTATAAATGCCCCACTCTCAAGCATGAAGGTGACTTATACACCTACCTGAGGAGGTACCTATATATCAAGCCTGAAGGGACCTAAAACAAGCTTCTTCCTATCTGATTATGGGAACTGAGCTACAGCACACTCACCTAACAGGAGGATCGCTCTATCTAGACGTTATACAGAGAAATGGCGAGCTGAATCTGAGACAGATAGTAAATGATTTCTAAGATTTCAGAATTGTAAATCTCAGCAGCGACGAGTCGTGGCAGGATAGAAGTCACATGTCGTTCTGGACGGAAATGGAAAAAGCTCAAGGGAATAGCATTACCACGTCTTCATATGCTGAACCCTGGAACACAGAGGCGCAGTGTCGGGTGGCACTTGGCTCTGTTGGTGTCCCTGGACATGCAGATGTTAACTACGCTACTAGGAGGCAAGATGTCCTGAGTCTGTCCCGAGACATCCATCTTCCCAGGACGCAATAGGTGAGTGTAACACGAACACCTTCACTATGCTATAACAACACTGTAGTCAGTGTGCGGGGGGGCTCATGGTTTGCCAGGCTTTAAAACTCTATTACCTAGTCTCTGTCTTGTTTGCGCGATCCCTGCAGACTTTCTGTCCAACTTTTTTGCATTTACAGAGGTTTTCTCTGATGTTATGGTTTACCTCTACTGAAGGGTGACCTACCTAACCCACACAGCTACCTACCTTCTCTAAGTTGTGGCCAGAGGCAAGTTTAATAGGGGATCGCTTGACGAATACAATATTAACGCTGCAGTACAGCAAGTACATAATAAATTGTATAGCGATCACACAGGCGTACAAATACACCCCTATAGAGAGCAGGAGGTAAATACGAGCGAAAAGATTTTTAAAACTACGTATTAAGTTATTAAATGTTAACAACACGCGATAAAGAAATGTCAAGAAATTGTGGACTGTTGTTTCCTGGCCAGCGTATCACTATTGCTATAAAGTAGGAATTACATTTGGAAAAGTACATATGACAGCCACTAAAATGCAAAACTGATAACAGTAACAATCAATAAAGCCCTAACCACAAACAAAGCGTATTATCCCTGACGCACAGCCACTCAGGCTGGGTTATTGTCTAAGAAAAAATCTAAGTAAAAACACATAAACGCCTCTTTATAAATCTGGAGATAAATGAACATCTAACTGACCCACAAAAATAAAGATAATGTGCTGTCGCGTTAATATCACGAGCTGGCTAATAGCATACGCTTCCACCAGAAAATAAATCCTCAAAAATCAGCTATATTTTTTTTCCCTGTTCAACGCTTATGTTTTTTTTTAGGAGGGGGGGGGGACCAAACTTTGGCTGTAAAAGAACCTGAAATACCTGATGACCGCCCTGGGCAGCAGCTTTGCCTTGGCTAGGACTATTCCCAACCCTACCTGGCAAGTTATGCGAGGAAGGTGGTGGCCTAGATTACTCACAAGTGTGAAAATGTATAGAAAATGAAAAAAAAACGATTTTTTTTTTTTTTCTCTGCTTCTCGTAACCGACACATCCGGAGTAACTAGCAATAAATGTAATCTTCCCGTTTCCCGCCACGTGTTTGGATGATGTGCGATGCGGTTTTGCTCTTTGCCCCATATATTTTGGACTGCCCGGTTCGCTACCATGTTATGGGTGCAGGGTTAGAGATGTCTAGCATGGCAAGATTCCTTGACACAGTGATTAGCGCTAAAGATCCTCTTCGCGTTTAATTTACTTAGTAGGACACCAGTGGAAAGTCTCTCTTAAGTCACACAAGCAATTGGAGACAAAAACGCCTCGCACAGAAAACCAAATCCTAAAAGGCATCAAAAACTGAAGTTTATTTGTCCATCTGACTTGTCACGAAAAAGCTGCGCCTGAAAAACTACAGTTTTTTTTGCTCGTATGTTTTGTGTTTTTGGTACACATGATTTTGGTATCAGAGCAAATAGCACAGCATATAATTGCTGTGGGATTTCTGCAAAAGAAAGTGACAAAAACGCAGACTGTGCGCTTAGTACATAGACTCCAATAGTAAATTTTCGTACCTGTCTGTCGTTTTTTGCAACGTTTCAAAAAAACGACCAGTAGCAAAAATGAGCAGAAAAAAATAATTCTGTGAAGACTACAGCACGTTTTTACTATTAAAGTCTATGGGACCTCTTTTCAGTCATTTCTTCAGTAGTTTTAGAAAATGAAAAAACTACTGAAAATGTGTGCAGTGGAGACAAAGCCTAAAGCTATGTTCACACGGCAGTAATTGCGGGACGTATTTCTCCCGCAATTAACGCCGATGGACCTGGCAGCGCCGCCGTCCCCATACGACATTCATATTACTCGGGACGCGTATGCCGCGAGAACAGAAGACGCGCCAGCGATCCATACATTCTCATATGAGAAACTGTGGATTACTGATAATTTACTGGAGACGCTATCAGACGCCCCATATTTCAGCGCAGTGACGGTCGAAACAGTCAACCGGGACGAGAATCTACATCCCATTTTAACAGAGCTGTATGAACATAGTAAACAAGCTCTGATAAGACTGCGACCTGTATGCGTCACAATCGCTTGACGCTGCCAATGCCTGATTCGGAAAAGAGATGGGCAACAAACTAACCCTCTTGAAGATCATCAGTTAGGGTTTAAACGCAATTAAGGACATTCCCTAAACGTCCAAAGTGTTAAGGGGTGGGATGGAGCAGCCTCACGCGATGAGCACACTCCATACACGGGAGGCGGATGATGTTTATTACAGCCGGCAATCGTCGCTTACTGCAGGGAATGGGACCAACCCCGATCCCTACTGTTAACACTTTAGATGCCGCGACATTTAAATGTATGAGAAATTATGCTTCGCACCGATCCTCCCTCTGATCCGATGCAGGCTTCCATAGCTGCCATGTACACCTATTACACCCTGCCATAAGCAGGCACTGTTAGCGCCGCATTCGTAAAAGTCCAATCTATTAAAATCTAGCATCATTTATCCCATATGCTGAACACTGTATAAGAAAAAAAATTCTAAAACGTCAAAATTGCGTTTTTTGGTCAATTCAAGTCCCCTAAAGATTGTCATAAAAAAAAAAATTTCATTAATACCAAACTGGTACCAAATAAAAGTACACTTCAGGCCACAAAAAAATGCACTCATGTTGCAAGTACTTAATGTTTTCAAATTTCGCCCCACTTAGAATTTATTGCGGTTTCCTAGTAGTATAGTTCTAGATGTAACAGTACACATGACAACCTAGTCAAAAGAACATCTTGTCCTGCTAAAAAGAAGCCTTTGCATAGCTATATGTACGGAAAAATAAAAAGCTATGGCTCTTGGGAGGCAGAGATTAAAAAAACAAAAACTGAAAATGGCTGTGACTTTAAGGGGCTAAGCACTATATAATCCTTTTTTTGCACAGTGTATCCCTTCTTTTGCTCAAAAGGGGGTTTTGCACATAAAAAGGGAAGTTCAGGACCAATCTTTTTCGAAAATTTATTTAGACACGTTTTGTACACACAAAATGTGTCTAAATAAATTTTCGAAAAATATTACAATGGAGAGTTTATGGGATTTAAAAAATGCACAAAATTATGTGTACTTTGAGACATACGCCAATGAAATTGACATATTCAAAAAGAAAATGAACTAGGGTCGGAACCCCCTCTGCTGGAAAAGTGGTTCCTAAATTATTTTTTTTTACTGAGCCTTCAATGTGAATGGAAATTAAAAACCCAAACCCTATATTCCCGCGGGCATCTGTTTTGGATTTTTTTCCCCCTCATCATTCAGAGAGAATAGTTTTTGGTAGGAAAAAGTTTTTTATGTTAGCCAAAAGGCATAATTTGGATGTACGGGTTTGAATGCACATTCAATAAGAGGCGCTGCAGAGTCCGAACTCATCTACACCAATTTATGAAAGTGTTGCAGATATTCTGCATTGACTTTAATGCGGAAGATAATACCTACAACAAAACCTAAGTGTTGTGATTTGTGCTATGGATTAGCCATGTATCAAGAGCACAAAAAAAAGAGGGGGGGGGGAATTCAGTTTAAATTTAAAAGAAAAGAAAAAACCTATAAGCAGTCAGTACTTATTAAACTCTCCCGGTCTTCTTTGTAACCTATAACTCTTCTAAGTGATGAGGTCGCCACCTGCCCGACTACCACTGTAAGGCTATGTTCACACGGCTTAACTGCGGGACGTAATTACACCTTCAATTACGCCGAGTGGACGGGGGTGAGCGGCGCGTATACCCGCTGGATAATTCACATGTCAATTATCTCCCCCCGCGATGCGTATTCGCCAAGCAGGGAGAGGAGAATGTCAATCCATAGTGTTCTCTATGAGAGAACTGTGATAACCGAAATGACATGGACGAATTTCAGCCCGTAATTAAGCGCACTACGGCGTCGAAATTACGGACCGACATACGGCCCATTTTAGCCTGTGAACATGGCCTAGTTTACAGTGATAAAGAAAGCCAGACAAATCGCATCATGTGCATTGATGTTGGTTTGTTCAACGTACCAGATGCAGCCAACCTACATGCTCCTGTTTTAATAGGACACTCGGGGGGAAGAGGGAGAGACAGGTATTATGCAAGTTGTATTTTGGGGTGGAAAATGTATTATTTAACAACTACAGTCAAACCTGACTATTTAAGAAAGTGACGTTTTGGCTTTCTTCTTCTATTTGTGCAAACATATTAGGCCAACTATTTATGCAAATAAATGAAAATCAAAATTTCCAAACATGGCAAATTTTTAATTTTCAAACTTTCCCCAAAATGAGAAAAAAAAAACAACTCAAGAAATCCGGGGCCCCGCTTCCATTCATTTTCCCCCTTTTCTCGATGCATTCTCCCCCCGGAAAAAAATTTATTTCACTTCCTTACGGGCGCGTACTGTGGGCAAAGGGAATACGGCGTAAAAACATGGCACTCAAAAGAATGGGTGATTTCAAACCGGATTTGCGGGGATCCTTTGGGGTGCATTCCAAACGCAATTTACGCTCCACAAATCACTGTGTTAAACACCCCTTACAAAAAAACAATTTCTGACACAACCAGAAAAAAAAAAAAAAGTGTCCCCTAAAGTGGCCACCCTTCTTTTCCCGTAAGGGAGTTTTACCAAAGGGTTTTTTGGGCCATCCAAACGGGTTTTTTTTTAAAAAGATAACCCCCGGCCACCCACATCTTCCCAAAACCCCTCTGTTCCAAAAGGGACCCCAAACAACATAAATTTCCTTTTTTTTTTTCTTTTCCATGTAATACACGAAAAGGGAAAACAAATTTGGGGAATCATAAACTCTCAAAAGAAAATCATGAAAAACCATATTTTGGGGGCTGTACATCGGGATATTGCCCGTGAAATGACACTCCAAACTACCCCAAATAAGCCCTATGAACATATCCAAAAAGTCCCTAAACCAAACCCCCCTTTTTTTTTGCCAAACTTTGCACAGCAAAACCCCTTTGGCCACAAACCAAACCTTTCCCCCCGAGGAAATTTTTCCCGAGAGGGGTAAATAATTTTCCCTTTTCCTGTAAAAAACTACCAACCACAACTTCTCAATAGGGTTTTTTGGTAAGGGAAAGGGAAGGGGGCCATGTCATTCCCTTTTATCGTTAAAGCCATTTACCATTTTTGGGGTTAAATTTTTAAAGCATGCCCAGATCATTGTCGTGAAAAAAAGCTATGGGTTTTTTTTTCCTGTACCACCCGTTTGAAAAAAGTGTCTTTCTAAAAAAATTGGGAAATAGATTTGGGGGGGTTGAATTTTTGATCATCTTCAAAACCCGAAAAAGTCCAAAATTTGCTTATCTTTTTAAAAAAACCAGCCTAAAGCAGTACCCACCTTTCCACCTTGCCGCCTTTTTAGTTAAATTTGGGGGGTTCCCCAAAATTTAAAATGTTTTGCCAAAAGGAAAAAATTAAAATCAAACAGTTCCAATCTAAAACCCTAAAAATTTAAATTTTTATTATTTAGGAAAAACTTAACCTTTTACACACTATTTAAAAAAACCGATTTCTAACCCTCAATTTATCCCTTTTTAATTGTGAAGGAATAACTTTCCCCCTTTTTTTAAACAAGTCTGGGGAACACCAACCCATTAACAGGAAACCATATAATACATAATTTTCTAACCCAATTTAAGGGGTCCCAAACATCCCCACCCTTGGGGAAATCATCCCCCAATCCCCATGACATAAAAAACAATATAAGGGTTTCCCCTTTGGAAGACCCCCGCTGCGGGGAAAAACAATTTAAAAATGTCAAACCCTTTTAAAAAAAAACCCCCACAACCAAGGTTTTACCACTAAACTGGCTTCAAACAGGGGAAAAAGAGGTTTCCGGGCCCCAAAGTGGTTCCCAGCTCTTTCCTTTTTTAAAAAATGTTTTTGGTACACACCCCTTTTTAGGTGCTCGGCCCCTTTGCCACCAAAGGGAAAAACAAAACCCATTCCCCTTTTTCCCCTCCTTTCAAACATACAGATACATGTTGCTGCTGCCCCGCTTCCCCCCCGCTTAAAGGTTCTTTTAAACAACATTCCTAAAAAAAATTTACCATCTCCAAAAGCAGGGTTTCACCCTTTCTTAAAAATCCCCCCACCCCATGGTACCAAAGGGCCCCCAAAGGACATTTCTGCCCCAAATGTTATTTGGGTTTTCCCCTCCAATTTTTTCTCAAAATTTTTGTGGGCTAGCGTGGCCCCACCCTAGAAAAGGCTAAACAGAAAAAAAGGGATTTAAAATTTTTCACACACCCACTAGCTTTACACTTCCCAAAAAACCTTTTCTTTCCCCATATGTCTAATAAACCCTATTCCCTTGGGAATACATTTCCCCAAATTTTTTTCTGTACACTGCATTTTTAGTCTCTCCCCCCTAAACCCCTTCCCTCTGTATCTAACATAAAAATTCATTTTTAAAAAAGCTACAAAAGGCCTTAAAGGGTTTTAAGGGGGCCCGGGGGGCCCCACCTCCAGCCCAAATTTCACCTACCACACCTTCCCCCCCTTTTAAAAATTCCCCTTTTTCCCCTTTCAGGTCTCAGCTAGGGTTAAACCCAAAATTTTAAATTTCTTACAATGGGGGGAAATTATCCCGAAAAAATTATACATTCATGGTCCCATTGTATTTGCATTCCCTTGGGATTGCATATATTTTTTTTTAAAGTTTAGCCCAAAAAAACTACGCAGTGGGGTAGAAACATAAATGTAAACTAAAAAGAAAGGAAAACTACTCCCAACTGTGGGGCCTCTCCTCATAGCAACGTAAAATGTAATATATTAAAATGATTCAGTTGCTAACAAAATTTTTCATTTCAAAAAAAAAATAAAAATATATCCCAATTGTTAAAAAAAAAAAAACTGTTTGGGCCCCATGTGAAACCCCAAACCTATCAATTTCAAAAAAACCGGGGAAAAAATGAGGGGCAAGGTGGGGGGGGGAAAAAAAAAAGGGAAAACAAAAGGAGGGAGATGGGGGGGGGGGGGAAAAAAAAAACAAAAGTGAACTCGGGTTAATCCTATAGTCATATATTCCCGCCATGCTTTAACCACTGAAAGAATACTTTAACACAATATTATGTTTTTTTTTCAAAAATTTTTTATAAAGGGGAAACCACGCAGGAAAAAAATAAAAGCTGAAAATGGGAAAAACCTTCAATTTTGGCCTTTGGGGGTTTAATTTCTTTAAATTTTATTAACCGCCCTTTCCTCTTTTCCGCAACAAAACAAAAAAACTAAAAAATCCCCTTTCTTTCCCCAAGCTTTTTTTACAAAAGATGCCCCCCCAAAATTTTTTGCAAACCCATTTTACCATTATGTACTTTTCCAAAAAGGGGTCTCGCAAAGGGGGGAAAACAAACCCCTAGTTTTTTTAAAAGGGCTCAGATGTTTTAAAATCAGAAATTAAAGCTTTCCCGTATGGTTTTTTTTCCCACATAGAACTTGGGGCAGGGAAACATGCCCCCTAAATCAACCCTCGGTTTTTAAAAGTTGATAAAAATTTTCTTAAACTCAAAACTTCTTATCAATTTTTGGGTTAACAAATTCTTTAGTTTTCCATATAAATGGACAGAAGAAAAAGTTACCAAAAGGGAATAAAGAACCACCACCGGGGACTGTAAAACCCTGCTTTTTTCCCTCTTTCCCCCAAAGGGACTATTTCACAAATTCATCTCTAAGATTTTTTTCCTCTTCTATATGGGAAACTAGGATATTTTGGAATCACCCCCAGAAAAAAAAGGGTTTCCCCCCATCTGGGTTTTAGAATGTGCCAATGTCCCTTTTAAAATAAAACCTCTCATTTCCCTTGGCTCTATCAACAAAGGGACCTTTTGCAAACAATTAAATCAGTTTTTTCCTTCTTCTTTTTGAATACTGAAAATTTTAAAAAATTCCCCCTGTCCCATCCCCCCCCCCCAAAACTCTATGAAACGGGCCCCCTTTAAAAAAATTTTTTTTGAATAACCCCCCTTTCCCGAAAACGTGTATTTTTAAATTAAAAACATTCTTCACTGAAATTCCCCTAATTGAGGGATTTCCTTTCGAAACCCCAAAAAAAATTTGGGCCCATGGGGAAACCCTTTTTTTTTTAAAAAGTGGGGTGCCAGCTAGAACAGTTGGGGAACAAACATTGGTAAACCGAATTTTTTTCCCAAAATATCCTTTTCTGAATCTTTATTGTTTTTTATCCCAACCCAAAAAATTTAAGATCCAAAAAATTTTTTTTACCCCCTTTTCCGAAAGAATTTCAAAGGTGGAAAATTTTATCCCCCCAAATTTTCCCTTATCATTGATCTAGATTTCAAAATTCCCCTTTAATAAATTTTTTCACTACCCCCCAAAAAAATCAATAAACATCATAAAACGCCCCCAAAAAAAAATCCGATCTGTAATATTTCTAAGTGTTTTAGAAAAAATAATAGCATCCTTTCCCCCAAACCCAAAAAAAAAAATTAACAAAGCTTGGGGGAAAAGACTGTTCCCATTTGGGTTCTCCCTTTTCTGGTGATAAAAGGGGCCATCAAACAAAAAAAAAGTTTTTTTTGTCCAAAAAAAAAATCCAATAACGAAAAAAGAAAAAAAACAAATTAAATTTTCCAAAAAATTTTTCGTACCCTTTAATTCAAAAAAAAAAGGAAACACAACAAAAAATCTGAAAGGGGTTTTTGGGAAAAATTTTCGATAACAACCAAATTTTTAAATTTGGGAAAAAAAGTAGATTTTACCCTCAAACCCAATTTAATTCAATTTCTGCTGTAGAAAAAATCCTCCTTTCAGGTTTTTATTAAAAAGTCCAAAACGCAGGGGAAGGGAAAAAATGGTTGGAAAGGGAAGGGGCCAAAAGAAAAAAACAAAAGGTTTTTGACAAAAAAGAAAACACATAAAAAAAATCATCTACCCCGTAAAGAAACAGAATCCTCAGAAAATTTCCAAAAAAAGGGGAAGAACTAAATGGGATCAAATACTTTTAACCCTCTTTCCCCCATCCTGGGGGGTAATGGCCCCTGGTTTTTAAAAAAAAAGCAAGGCAATGAAATTTTAAAATTTGGCCCAAAACAAATATGCCATCCCTCTCAGGAAATGGATTGGTTTTTCACACAATGCAACTCAATCTCCAAAGGGCCAAATTTAAAAATGCAAAATGCATCCCTTTTTTTTTTTTAGAACAACCAAAGGGTTCTCTTAGGGGAAACAAGAGAAGGGGGAAAAATCAGAAATAACCCAAAAGGGCGAGCAATTCAAATGAATTTAAATTTTTCCTTTTATAGACTAACAGAAAAAAAAAAAAAAAGGTTTACATTAAAGTTTTTTCGTTTAACTCCTAAGCCCAGATTTAATGAGTTTGTATGGTTAAAAAAATATAATTTTCCCTTTGCTAGAAAAGGGTTGGGCCCCTTTTCATAAATATCAAAAAAGAAAATTTAAAGATGAGGGGAAAACCCTTAGGGAAACTAAGGGAAAAAAAAATTGGGGGATCTTTTAAAAATTTTCAGATTGAAAGTGAAAAATAAAACCCTTTGAAAAATAATTTGAAAACCCAAAAACTAAAAAAAACCCCCTCCGATAACACAATATGATTTTTTATTTGGGGAAATTTGGGGGAAGTAGAAAAGCAAGATAAAAGAAAATAAACCTCAGACGACAACCATCTTTTAAAAATTTTAAAATGGGGGGAACAACAAACTATTTGCAGAAATTTTCCAAAACTTTAAAAGGGGGTAAAATAATCAAAAACCCCGTGAAAAAGGGGTTTGGGAAAATTTTCATCTTAAAAAAAAAAATTTACTAAGAGCAATGGGGTTTAGAGAAAACTTGATGAAAAAAGAGACATATTAGAGGCTTTCCCAAAAATTCCAAACCCAAAGATAAATTGAAAGGAATTAAAAAAGGATTTTGAACCTGGGAAATTTAAAAAAAAAAATTAACCCGAGGAAAGAGAAAAAAATTTATGTTAAAATGGGAAACCTACTATTTCAACCTTTTAAAGCATTACCAAAAGTTCATAAAGAAAGGGTTTTTGCCAATACCAAGGGAAACCGATAGTCTCCCGGTAGAAAAACATTTAAAAACAAGGGCCCCCCGACGTATGTTTTTACCCTAAACTGGGTGCCCTTTTTTTCCCCGGGGCCCCCTTTAAAAACTGAAAGATACAAGGTAAATGGGGTGAGAATTTAAAAGATCTAGTTTAGAGTAAAATAAAACTTCTTTAAGTTTTTTTAAAAAAGAAGCCCTATACAGTAAAAAACAGACTACCTGGGCCTGAAAGCAATCAAGGGAATTTTTTTAATACAAGAAAGGGACACAAAGTAAAAGGAACATTAAATGATTTTGGTTTTTCACTATTTGGATTTTGTTTTGACACAACTAATTTTTTTTTTGATGGGACCTTTTAAAACACCAGATAAAAGGGGGCAGGACCAAGGGTACAGTCTGTGCGCCAAGCTTTGCCCAATTTTTTTTAGGTTCGTGGAGGATCTAAAATTGGGTTTTTTCGAAAAACTTTGAAATATTCACAGATCGGAAATTTTATTTTGGGGGCGCCTTTTTTGATGATATAATTTGATTTCCCTTTGGGGGTGAAAAGTGAAGAATTTATTCCCAGGAAATTTTTTATCTAGACCTTTAATGAAAAATGAAAAATTTGGGTGAAATTAACCTTTTAAATTTTTCGTAGAAAATAAATTTTTTGGGTCTTCAAATTATGTTGGGGTGAAAACAAGCAGATTCAGAAAAAATGATATTTCGGGAAAAATTAAAAGCTACCCAAAAGTTTTGGGTTTCACTTTTTCTAAACGGGATCCACCTTCTCAAAAAAAGGGGGTTCCCAAAAGGCCAATTTCTTAGGGCTCGTAGAAACTACTCTACATTAACCCTTACCGACATTTGTCGTACTCAAACGGCAATGTCGGGTAGGGTTCCCGCAAATGCCGTATGAGTACGTCAAGCGGATCTTGCCGCGCTCACAAGCGGATGCGCAAGATCGGGGGCATGGAACCGGGGGTAATTTACCGCTGGCATCATGCCGCATCCCCCACCCGGAGTGACTCCGGCCCGGGGGATTAACCCCCCGAAAGTGCGACATCGTGGTCGCGACTCGCAGCTTCGGGCGCAGGAGTGAGCTCCTGCCGCCCGTGATCACGGCGCAGTAAACGGCGCTTCAACGCCGGAACCGGTTCTCCAAACCCGACAGCCCGGATGCTGAAAGACAGCATCCGGGGTTTTCTGGTGGACGTCACGATGCCCACAATGCATTGTGGGCAGCGTGACAGACAGTTGTCATGGAGACCAGCATACAGCTATAAGCTGTATGCTGATCTCTATTGCATGAAACAATCTGACGATCGTTCATGCAATTCCCCCCGGGAAAAGTGAAAAAGTGTGAAAAGTTAAACAGAAGTGTAAAAAAGTAAAACACAAAAACAAAAAATAAAATAAAACACGTACATCGCCCTTTTCCCCTTTACAAACGCCAATCGCCCCAAAAAAAATCAAAAATAAATAAAGTACCCATATTTGGTATCGCCGCGTGCGTAACGACCCACCCTATAAATCTGTCATGTTAATTAACCCGTACGGTGAACGGCGTAAAAAAAAAAACCAAAAAAACAAACACAGAATTGCGATTTTTGTTCATCCTGCAGCAAATAAAAAAGGAGTAAAAAAAACATAAAAAAATCAACAAAATTAAAAATGATGCCAAAAATTAAAACGCAGTTCATCCCCG
>JAODAL010026969.1:0-55792 GCA_025379985.1 Phyllomedusa bahiana
GAAAAAGGCAAGGACCCCCGATTTTGAGATCACTTTGAAAGTCTTTGGGCAGCTTAAACACCCTTTTGATCAAAATATGTGAACCGAGAGTCTCAAAGTTTTTTCATGTAAAATCTAGACTCAAACACAAAAATAAATCTGCTACAATCAGTCACGAATAAATGTGCTCAGAATTATTTGGATAGCTAAAAGCCAAAGATATTATTAAATTCCAAAGATATGACAGAACTGATAAATGGGGCTGTGACCTAAACCTCCCACTGGCCTGTGTCCTGAAAGGGGTCGTCCAGTGGAAAAACATAATTTTATAAATAATATAGGCCAGCACTTTTGTGATGCATTTGTGATTTCCTTATATCTTATGTGGCTTCCTGCAGTTATACATCAGCTGTTTGATGACAGGAAGTTCAGTAGATCTCAGTGTTTCCATACACAGGAAGCAGCTTTGTGTCCAGCCCAGGAGATCAGGTGAAAAAGGGGTGTGGTTTTTCAGTGTAGCCTGTGGAGCCACACCCTTTTGGTCCTGCCTCCCAAACTTTTCAACATAAGGGAGGAAACAGGGTGCAGAACTGAGACTAAGGGGTGAAAGAAGGTGGACAAAGTGCAGGAAAGGATCCTGGGGCTCCTAGTTTTACATTGCAAAGGAAGACAGCTTTCAATCAGGAAATGCTGCTGCTCAGCGGTGGAGAAGGGAGGCGACATCCAGCACAGGAAAAGCACAAATAAGACAGAAAACATGACAGGGAAATGAATGAAGACTCATACAAGACTTTATTTTTTAGTTTTGGGGTATTTCTTGGCATTAACCAAGGGTACTACAAAAATTCATCTGTGCGAGATTAAGTACATTCAACTAATCCAATATGAATGTGTCCCATGACCATCCCAAAATAGGCAAGTGAGCGCCATCAAATTCCCCATTCAGATAAGAGTGATGTCCAAGATTTCACCTGATGACCTATTCCTTATTTGAATAGGATTGAGTTGCAGTAGCGGCCACGGCAAAAGGAATGTGGGGCTCCAGCAAGTGCTGTGCCCTCCTACAACTGAGAGAATAAGCCCACATGTCCGACCATTCCCCATCATGTAGGGGTTTGGACAGCCCCATTCTAAAAATTGGTGGGAGTCTGTTGGTCAGATTCTCATGAACCAAGCTGAGATGGAATTATTGGTGGTTCTCTTGGTAGTTCATTTCCAGTGGGGAGTTCATGCTCACAATGGCCGCCTATGTTCTCTTCTGGTAAGCCTTTGGTGATTCTTGACCTGAGTCGGACTGAGTTGCTTGGAACTCACCAGTATAATGGATTATTGGGGCCCACTAGTGGAGCCGATACTTGGGACCCACCAATGGAGCTAGTTCTTGGAATAGACCAGTGTAATTGATACTTGGGGTCCACTAGTAGAGTTGATACTTTGGGCCCCCAGTTAAGTTGAGTCTTGGAGACCACCAATGGATTTGACTTTTGGGGCCATCCAGTGCAGTTGATACTTGGGATCCACCAGTGGAGTTGATTCTGGGGGCCCACCAGTAGAGATGATTCTTGGGGCCCACCAGTGGAGCTGGTTCTTGGGAACCACCAGTGGATTTGATTTTTGGGGCCCTCCAGTGTAGTAGATACTTGGGATCCACCAGTGGAGTTAATTCTTGAGGGCCCACCAGTGTAGTTGATTTTTGGAGCCCACCAGCGGAGCTGATTCTTGGGGCCCAACAGTGGAGCTGATTCTTGGGGCCCAATATTGGAGCTGATTCTCGGGGCCCACCAGTGGAGTTGACTCTCGGGGCCCAACAGTGTAGTTGAATCTTGGGGCCCACCAGTGGAGCTGATTCTTGGGGCCCACCTGTGGAGCTGATTCTTGTGGCCCACCAGTGGAGTTGATTCTCGGGACCCACCAGCGGAGCTGGTTCTCGGGGCCCACCAGTGGAGCTGATTCTTGGGGCCCACCTGTGGAGCTGATTCTTGGGGCCCACCTGTGGAGCTGATTCTCGGGGCCCACCAGTGGAGTTGACACTTGGGGCCCACCAGTGGAGTTGACCCTTGGGGCCCACCAGTGGAGTTGCCCTTGGGGGCCCCACCAATGGGTTGATCCGGGGGGGCCCACCAGTGGAGTGTTTCTTGGGGCCCCCGGGGGTTTGATGCTTGGGGCCCCAGTGGAGTTGATCCTTGGGGCCCCCGGGGAGATGATTGTGGGGTCCACCAGTGGAGATGATTTTTGGGGGCCACCAGTGGATTTGTTTGGGGGGGCCCACCAATGGTGTGATGCTTGGGGACCACCAGTGGAGTTTTTTCTTGGAGTCCACCAGTGGAGTTATACTTGGGCCCCCAGTGAAGTTGATTTTTTGGGCCCCCAAAAGGAGTGTATTTGGGGAAAAACCCTTTACCTACTGTACATGACAATTTCTGCCTCGCCTTCTCTGATTCTCTCCTTAAAAAAAACTGCCCAGTCCCCCCTGTTCCAAAAATAGTTAGTCTAAAAAGATAATCCCCATGGAATGTTGAATAGAAGTTGCAATCGATCTATGATTTTATTCCCATGACGGTGGAGCACGGCAGAAATATCTTATCCTTTCTCCAGGACACAGTCACATTTTCAACTGGAATATCTTGACTGAGCATGAGACAAGTCTGAGGAAGAAAGATGCTTCATTAGACATTTCTCTGCACATGTGCTGTAATAACTTATAATAGTACAAGATTATTGTCCCATGCTGTAAATGAAATTTCCCCCAGTTTACGTAATCCGGGGAATGCTGCTCCAGGTGGTTTGGGTTTAGTTATTACGCTCATTTTCACTAGTTAGTTCTGCTTGCATCACATTCCCGATAACCTTCAAGATAATCTGTATCCTTATAAAATAAAAAAAGTGGCCCCCAAAGTAAGTCGGGAAATTAACTCTCGTTACAGTCAATGTTCCTGCTGATTGGTGAAATCATGACAATGAAGTGTGGATCCTCAGTGACATAACATAGATGTCCCCCTAGTAACAGCGAAAAGGGGAACGTAACCCCAATCAGAGATGGAAGGAGTGGAATGGGCTTTTAGACCAATTATGTAATTTGTGACTGTAACCACATCCTACAATTCTCCAATATCAAATTAATTTACTGTATAACTATCAGAACTACCTGTTGTAAAAGTTCTCGCAGCACAACAGAAAAGTTTATGATAGCAGAAGTCACCACAGTCATCCGTAATGTTACTGACCCTGCAGAGAAACAAACAGTATTATATTATATTAATATCAGGGGATAGCACAAAAGTTTTTTCAAAAGAAATGGATGAAAATAAGAGATATTTAAACTATAATACTGCTCCCTATGTACAAAAAATATAACTACTATAATCTGCTCTTGTACAAAAATAAATCTTTAATATGCCCCCATGTCAAAAATTAACTATATAAACTGCCTCCTATGCAAGATATAATTTTTTTTAAAATGCCTCTATGTCAAGAATATAACTCTTAATACTGTCCTATGTTAAAAAAAAAAAACTCTATAATATGCCCCTAGTACAAAAATATAAATACTAAATACTGCCCCTTGTTCAAGAAAATAACTACTATAATACTACCCCCTTTTGTACAAGAAAAAAAAACTACTTAAAAACTGCCCCCTATGCAAAAATATAAAATACTATAAAAACGCCCATGTAAAAGAATATAAATACTGTAATACCGCTCCATTACAAGATTTAAATACTGTAATACTGCTCCTATGTACAGAATATAAAATTTATAATACGCCTTATGACAAGAATTAAAAATACTATAAAATGTCCCCATGTACAGAAAAAAATACTATAATACTGCCCCTATGTACAAGAATATAACTACTTTTTATGCCCCTATGTAAAGAATAAACTACTTAAAACTGCTCCCAATGTACAAGAATATAATAATATATTCTGCTTCCTGTGTACAAAAATATAACTACTATAATATTGTCCCTATGTAAAAAGAATACCCAATAAAAATACTGCTCCAATGTACAAGAATTAACTATTTTAATTCCCCCTATGTAAAAGAAAAAATGCTATAATGTCCCCAATGTAAAAGAATATTATACTATAATACTGCTCCTATGTACAAGATATAATACTATATTATCCCCCTATGTCAAAAATTAAATACTATAATACTGTCCTATGACAAGAATATAATCTAAAATCTCCCCTCTAGTACAAGAATATAATTATATAATACTGCCCCTATGTAAAGAATAAAAATACAAAATATGCCCCTGGTACAAGAATAAACTACTATAATACCCCCCCCTAGTACAAGAAAAAAATTCTAAATACCGTCCTTTGTAAAAGAATATAACTACTATAATACTGCTCCTATGTATAAGAATATAGCTAGTTGATGGCTAGTTCGTACTATTAGGTGTAAGTGCCAATAGGAGTTGTGGATGGGGATTTAGTACTAGTAGGTGTCATACTAGTATGTGTTGTGGATTGGGAGTTAGTACTTGAAGGTATTAGTGCTGGTAGGGGAGTTGGTACTAGTAGGTGTTTTTTGGGGAATACGGGTAATATTGTGGGGGGAATTTTACTATTGGTGTTGTGGATGGAAGGGGTTTTAATTGGTGTTGTGGATGGGGAGTTGGTACTAGGTGGTGTTGTGGATGGGGGTTGGTACTATTTGGGTTTGTTGTGGAGGGGGATTTTTGGTATATGGTTTGTGGAGGGGGGGAGTTGGTACTAGTTGGTGTTGGGGATGGGGATTTGGTTTCTAGGGTGTTGTGGATGGGGAGTTGGTACTAGTTGGTGTTGTGGATGGGGAGTTGGTACTAGTTGGTGTTGTGGATGGGGAGTTGGTACTAGTTGGTGTTGTGGATGGGGAGTTGGTACTAGTTGGTGTTGTGGATGGGGAGTTGGTACTAGTTGGTGTTGTGGATGGGGAGTTGGTACTAGTAGGTGTTTTTGATGGGGGGTTGGTACTAGTAGGTATAAGTAGTAGTAAGAGTTGTGGATGGGGAGTTGGTAGTAGTGGGTGCTAGTACTAATAGGTGTTGTGAATAGGAAATAGATGTTATTAGGTGTTAGTGTACGGGGACTTGGTGCTTTTAGGCCATATTCACACGGCTTATTTTGGGACGTATCTCGCCCTGTATTACGCGCCGTACTGCGCAAATTACGGGCTGAAATCCGTCCCTGTCATTACAGTTCCCGTTTCTAGAGAAAAAATGGATTCCGTTCCTCCCCTGCTCGCGAAATACGGCGGGGGGGGAAAAAAGAATGTAAATTTTTCAAGCGGGGGTTCACGCCGTGGGGGCAAGAAGTTATGGGGCGGCGGGCTGCTGCCCCCCCCCCGCCCCGCCCCCCCTCCGAGCACACGCCGTAAATTTTCCCGCAATTACCCGGGAAAAAGCCGTTGAAAACCCCCCCCTTTGGGGTTAGGCTAGTACAGTTGAAACCAGAGTTTCCTCCCCTTTATATGAAGCCCCCTCTGAGGTTTTTCCCTCCCCCCTATTAAACCCCATCTGCAGGGTTTTCCCTCCCCCCTATATAAAGCCCCATCTGCAGGTTTTTCTCTCTGCATGAAATCAAATAAAACCCCTTTCCCCGTTTTAGGTCAATTAGGAACCAAAAAATTTTTTCTATTTGCCAAATGCAGGAAAAAATGAAGGGAGAATTTTTTAAGGGATTTTTTTTTCTTTCTGCAAAATAGAATTTCCATCCATTTCATTAGTATTAGTATAGTGTATGGAAACTTCTCATTTCAAGGTATAGGTATTGTGGATGGGGAACTGGTACTATTAGAGGTTAGTACTAGTAGGCGTTGTGGATTGGGAGTTTGTACTTGAAGGTGTTGTGGATGGGCGGTTGGTACTAGTAGGTGTTGTGGATGGGGCATTGGTACTATTAGGTGTTAATACTAGTAGGCATTGTGGATTGGGAGTTTGTACTAGAAGGTGTTAGTACAAGTTGGTGTTGTGGATGGGTGGTTGGTACTAGTAGGTGTTGTGGATGGGTGGTTGGTATGTAGTGTTGTGGATCGGGAGTTGGTACTATTAGGTATTGTGGATTGGGAGTTTCTACTTGAAGGTGTTGTGGATGGGCGGTTGGTACTAGTAGGTGTGGATGGGGAATTGTTACTATTAGGTGTTAATACTAGTAGGCATTGTGTATTGGGAGTTTGTACTTGAAGTTGTGAGTACTAGTGTTGAGCGATTATTATCGACAAAGTTGAAATCGGCAAGGTTTTTATGGTGATCGAAAATTTTTTTGATTTGTGATAATTAAGGCAAAATCTGTGCATCATTATTAAAGATCGCGCCATTTTGGCGTTTCTGTTTTTTGGGGGCCCAGAAAAAGGGTTTTTCAAAATTTAGAGAGGGTGGATGTGTGTGCGACGTCTGACGGGATGTGTATGGTTGCGATTGGTGGAAAAATCACATAAACCTCGTTTTTTACATAGAACGGTTTTTCCTGTTTGCTCAGTGTTCTCAGCGTCTCATGGGAAGGATGCGCTTGCCTGTGGCCAAACAGCTCAGCGAAATTAGTCTATTTCTGAAAGGGGGAAAAACCCCTACTATTTTGCTGTGATCCTTACAATTTAGATTAGATTAGAGTTAGAGTTGGAAAAATTTTATGTAGTTGGTAGAAAAATTTTAAAGGGCATCTACCGCTGTAAAAATACGGGATGAGCTGGGGGGGGGGGGGGGCCCCCGCGGGAAAAACAAAAAAGCTCTATAAAAAAATGGGCAAAAAATTTTCACCAAGACTTAGTGTAGACTTTGCACTGCAATAGTTTTTATTTTTTAAAGTTTGTATTAAAAAATTTTTTCCTGGATATAGGGCAGCCTGAACTTATTAATTAGGATACACATCTTTTTTTGGGAAAACGCGGGTCTCTGTGTTGGGTTTGAAAAAACCCCCTTTTTAAAATTATCAGTATACTTTCAGACGGGTTTTTTCATTTTAAATTTTTTCCCCATTCCACCTTTGTTCATTTTATCCACCTTGCACTTAAATCTGAAAACACCCAATTTTTATAGTCACCCCCGGGGTGAATTGAAAGGTGAAAAAAAAATACCGTGTATTTTTCAAAAAAACATAACAGATACGAAATTTTTTGATTTGGCGCACTACAGCTTTTTTTCTTTGGGACGCACCCTTCCCCCGAAAAATCGGGAAAAGGAAAATTTTTATTGTCACCACAGGTAAATTTAAAAGGGGTGCAAAAAAAACCTTTGTATTATACGAAAACATAACAGTCGTTTTTTTTGCATTTTTTCCCCCATTTCCAGATTTGTTGATAGAGACAGTTTTGCATTTAAAATTTTGAACCCACCCAATTTTTTTTGATTAGGGGATTTGAGAATAGCTGTGATTTGCCTCTTTTAAATTTAAGAAAATTTTCCAAAAACTCTTCCTTACCTTCTAAAATTTTTTATATTTCTGAACATGGAGGGGAAATGGGGGGGAAAAGGGGAGAAAAAGGGGGGGGGAAAGCACAGGGAAATTTTAAGAGGTACGAGAAAAAGGGTGCTCCTTCCATGCTGGCGAAAAACACGCATCCCCGCGGTTGGGAGTTGGGAGGGGCCCTAAAGGGCCCGTCATCGCTGGGTCAGGGCCCTGTGAAATCTCAGTAACGAACAAAGTCCCAATCTGTCCTTCAGTGGTTAATGCAAAAGATCCAGGGAGTCTTACCCCCTCGTCCTCCCTTCCCCGGCCACAAATGTCGTATTTTGCTTTAAACAGGGGAAAACCCTCCAACATGAAGCGAAAAATCCCGCCCAAAAGTCAAAAATCGTGTACCCACCACTGGGTAATTTCCCTTTTCTGAAGACCCCTTTGATGCAAAATGCGGGGTTGGGGGGGCAGAAGGATTTTTTAAAAGATCAGGGGGATGAAATTTTGTCTGTCTGACGCCCAGTTTTCTTTATGCCATCAGAGGGGGAGAAAGGAAAACCGGTCAAACGGCAAAAAATCCCGGGCCCGGGCGGGGAAAAAGCCTTTTCAGTGCCCCTTGCTTGTAGCCCTTTCCCGCTCCTGGATGCAGAAAGTCCCGGGCGACCAAGTCAAACCCGTGTTGTGATGATTTTTGATGAAGGAAAATTTCGGATCCCCCCCTGGTCTTTTTCCCCGAATTTGCTTGCGGGGGCTTCAATTTTAGTGGGGCGAGGAGGAAGACGATGGGGTAGTGTCAAAAACGGGTCCCGCCACAAAAAAGGGAGGGGTGGCGGTCGCAAAAAAAAAAGTTGTCCGCTTTATATGATTCCCCCAGCCCGGTCGCGCAAAACCCCCTCCTCGCTTATGCTTATAAACCCCTCAAGCCTGGGCCTTCTTTTAGGGGGGGCCTTGATTCACCCCGCGTGTCTATGCGCCTTTGCCTTAAAAAGCATAAGTAGAGGCAAGAACCTTAGGTGGTTAACCACCACAACATGTCTAGTCACATGCGGGAAAATGCTGAGCTGAAATGGAGGGAAACACTTGGCCAAAAAAGGCCAGACCGACGCCGGGCCCCCAAACCCCACTGTCAACCCTCTGTTCCGCCTCCCCTCCCCGCCCCCACCAGGTTTCCCTCAGCTCCCCATGTCTCTCAGGTCATGATAGGGTCAGCCCCCGCTTCAGCCTCCACCGCCCCCCAAGTACACCGCCCACCAGGGGCCCCATCCTCCCCCTTCCCCTTTCCCCAGTTTGAGACCTGCCGGTACAGGGGCCAGTTAGCACCCAACCCTTTTCTGTTTTCCCGGGTTTTTGGGTGCAGAAAAAAAAACACTTTAACCAAACCTCCAAAAAGCCAAAACCCTGAATTCGGCATTGCCGGGCTTTTGGGGCCTTTGGGAAAGTTGCCTTTCGTTGGGGACCAGATGGGTTCACCCACGTCATGGCCCTCGCCTCCCCCAATACGATGCCGAGCAGGCATTTCTTTGCCAAAAAAAACCCGTCCCTCCCCGGGCCACCCGTGTATCAAAAATTTAAAAGGGGTTTGTCTGATCTGTGCCGGAAAAAGTCCATCTGACCACCGACACATGGCTAGTAAGCCGGCCAAGGCCGCTTATCTTGAAAACAGCCCCTGGGTGAGTGGGTGGATGTCTCGGGGGGTGACGGTGGTCTCAGGTTGGCACACGCTTTTTAAAAACCCCGCAGGGATGGGCGGGTCTTTCCCCCAAGGCCTTGGTGGCATCCGTGCCAGGACCCCAGGCCGTGTTGAAATGAATCGCCTTGGAGACCGTCCACACACAGGTCAGAAGTTGTGGACGGCTCTAGCAACGGGCCGAGCGCGGGGGGGGAAAAGAACCTTGGCCCGGGCAGGTGGTGTGCGTTACGGGCGAAATCTGCGGGGCCCCCCTTAAAGATCGGTAGGCTGGAGCAACCCCCTTGTCTGGCACATGTCAGAACCTTGTGTCCAGAAATTTCAAAAGAGTACCGGGTTGGACTGCCTGTAAAGAAGGCCGAGGTCTGAGTTCGCACTTTCCCCCGTTCGCACCCTGCTTCGTCCGCCTGGCTGCGTTGCGCGTCAGTCGGCCTCCCCGTAACCGTCTCATTGTTACGTTTGGGAAACGTGGGAATTCCACCCCACTGCTCCGCATTGTGGGAGCGCGCAATGCCATTACGAGTACGAAGTGACAATGGCCTTTGGGGCAAGCAGCGGTAGGACCCGGGGTGTTGGAACCACCCAGAGTGGAGGCAGGGAAAGAGTTGCCCCCCATCCTTGCCAGTTTTGAAGAAAGCCCCCAAAATGGTAGTGGGGGAGATCCCCTTGTAGCATGAGCATTGTGGTGATCTTAGTTCGGAAACGATCTTTGGACACTCTAAAACAACAGGTCCCGCCGCGCGGGGAGGAGACGGACACAGATGCGGACACGGAGCCTTTTCTCCATCAAAACCCCAAAAGGGCCGACATTTTCCCAAATTTTTCGGTCTTCATTAGGGCGTGGTTGGGGGGTCCGGCTGTGCAAGGGGCAATCAGCTTCAGGGTGCATTCTGAGGCAATGGGGCTGTTTTGAAGCTGGGCCCGGAGGCAGGGGAAAGGAGGAGGAGGAGGAGGAGGTATTTAGAAAGGGATGTTACCGCGTCCCTGCCTTGGAAAGAGGTTGGCCGAATTTAGGCGGGGAGGAAGTGGGAAGACATTTGCTAGTCCCCTCAACCCAGAGGCGGGGGAAATCAAGGCCCCATCTCTCACATGGTGTTTGGATGCTCCATTTCCCCCAAATGATCCTGCTTTAAAGGGCCCATAAAAAATAAACAACAGTTATGGGGGGCCCCACCCTCCTGGACCCCCGGGTACAAAACAAAATCAGACTTTCCCCCACCACCCAAATGAGAGAAAAAAATGCAGGAAATGGGACCTTGCTGATTGATCAACTGGAGAATCTTTGCGTTGCTTACTTTCCCCAAATGTAAGGTTGGAAAAACTCAGCGGTGAAGCAGTAGAGTGCCAATTTGGGCCGTAGCGGGCAGCAGCAGGCAAGGTGGCAGAAGCCTAAGGGTGCCCTTTGGCAATCTTTATTTAAACTCACCAACGATGCAATGCAGGACACACATCCCACCCAGAGACCAGCTTAAGATCATGGTCCGACTATCTGCGTTCACACCGATGTTTTTGTATGTGTTCCGGACCCAATAGATTTTGGGGTATCCAAAATGGAAAAATGGCCCGGTGGTCGTCACGCCATAGAGGTGTTTCCTGCCAGCAGCCAGCGTCATATCTGAGGGCCCTTCAGCACGCGGGGGAAGTATTCAGAAAAGCATCGGCTTTCCACAGATAATGGGATCTTTTGACTTCATCAGTGAATGGCAGGATCTTGTGATTTTTTGGGGCCCCCAATTGCCGGGTCACATTAGTTCCCGGTCTACTTCACATTCTTTTCAAACAGAAATGGTCCTTTGAAAATTTTTTTTAAAAAGTCATTTTTACTGCAATTTTTATTTTCTTTTCCCAACAGTTCTTTTTGTGGTTTTGCGTGAGGGACTGAAAAGACCAAGGTTTCTGCAAACCGTATTCCCTTTACTCCTTTATCTTTTTAAGTTTTCGATTTTCAAAGGTTTTGGGGTCATGTTGCCCTTTTTGGGTGAAAGGGAATTTTAAACAAACAATAAAATTAGGTTTTCCCTTTTTAACAGAAAAGTGGGTTCTAAATGGCATTTCTCCCCCACAATTTTTAACATGGCTGAGAAGCCCTTTTTTAATTTTTTTTGGGGGATTTTGCTGTGAATGCAGTATATACAGGTCCCATTAAAAAAATTTTTTTTCTAACGAATTTGTTCTTACAATTGCCAAAGTGGGTCATGGGGTTTTTTTGATTTTTTTGGGGGTTTTGCTGTGACATGCGCTTACTAAGGTCCTATTATAAAAAAAATGTTGTTTCTAAAGACATTTGTTTTTCACAAATTTTCAAGAGTGGCTAAGGGTGTGGGCTGTCAGAAAAAAAGGAATAGGTGGACCTGTTAAAAACTATTGCAAAATGATTGTTTTTGCAAGATCTTTAAATAGCTATCAATCCCCGTATTGGCAAAAAAATTTAAAACAATGAAAAAAAGGAAAACAAAGAAATGGTGGGATTCCCTCTTTTTTTAAAAATGTGTTTTTTTGAATTAAATACTAAAAAACTTCATGTCAAAAATAGCTGTTAAAAAAAAATTCCTGAAAAATTTTACAAAGGAGGTACGGAAAACTTGACCCCGATGTAGGTTATTCAGAGGACATGGGTATGGAGCACGGACGAGAACAAAGTACAGAGAAATTTTTCCCGACGTTGAGTAAATGAGAAAAATAATGCCAAAATAAAGGGCACCCGGGGTGTAACAGGAGCGTTAACCACCAGTATTTCAAGTGAAAAACTAAATTGGTCCCACTCAACGGGGGGGGAAGCGTTACCCCGGGATTGGGACGTGTACGGGGAAAAAGGCTGGGAGTTTCCCCAAATTCCGTTCCGCACTCTGCTTCGCCCAAAGTTTTCGTTGCTGCGTCATCGGGCATTTTTAACCTGCGTGTTAATAGATGACGGACGCCACCCTGGGCTTACCGCACCCAATGTAACTCCGGTCCCTGGGTCATTGTGGCCCAGGACAGGTATAGTAAATGTCAGTGAAACTAAAATGGGGGTTCAAAGGACTACTTTTTTCCCGGCCCTTTTTTAATCTGGGGTCATGCAGGTTTGGGGCTCATGCTGCGTTCCAGGACGGGTTTTTCAATGCCCAGTTCAAGTAACTGATGGTTAAAAACTACTGCCTTCTGGCATTTTTAAATTTGGGGGTGATGAGGTTTAAGGGTGGGGGTGTGGTAAAGACAGGGATAGTAAAAGGGTTTTGTACTTTTTTTCTGTGATTTTAAAAACCTAAGTGTTTGCCAAAGATTAAAAACGTATCCATTTGACTGCTGTGGATGTTAATGTCAGCTTCTCCAGCCTTGTTTGGGTGTAAGAATGCCGGTGTTGTTGCTCTCCCATCGACATTACTGGTCATCGGAGATTATCGACTATCGAAAAAACTTATCGCTGGTGGCCGACTATCGACTATCGCCCAATGTCGATAGCCAACGTAATCACTCAACACTAGTTAGTACAAGTTGGTGTTGTGGATGGGGAGTTGGTACTAGTTGGTGTTGTGGATGGGTGGTTGGTACTAGTAGGTGTTGTGGATGGGGAGTTGGCACTATTAGGTATTGTGGATTGGGAGTTTGTACTTGGGGGAAAGTGGTGTTATGGGGATTGGACGGGTTGTGGAGGGGAGTTGGTTGTTTTGTGGTTTGGGATTGGTACTATTAGGTTTTTAATAAGTTGGTCTTATTTGTGGATTGGGAGTTTGTACTTGAAGGTGTTGTATTGGTTGGTTTGTTGGGATGGGGATTGGTACTATTAGGTGTAATTGTGGATTTGGGGATTTTTGTACTTGAAGGTGTTAGTATTAGTTGGTGTTGTGGATGGGGAGTTGGCACTATTAGGTATTGTGGATTGGGAGTTTGTACTTGAAGGTGTGAGTACTAGTAGGTGTTGTGGATGGGGAGTTGGTACTAGCAGGTGTTGTGGATGGGGAGTTGGTACTAGTAGGTGTTGTGGATGGGGAGTTGGTACTAGTAGGTGTTGTGGATGGAGAGTTTGTGATAATCAGCTTGGGCATTATTGGTGTTTGCAGGGATTAGGGATGCAGGGCCAGTTGTATAACATTGGGGAATGTTTTGGATCAGCTGGAGGTTTGGAGCCTCTTATGGTTGAAGGTGGAGGAGTTGTTCCTGATGATGATATAATGTCTCTTGTAGTAGAGGGTGATGGTGCAGTTGTTTTCGTTGAGGATACGGTACCTGTCATGGTTGACGGTGGGGTACTGATTGGGTAGATGACAATGCCTTCTGATCCTGCTTTGCTCCTTGTGAGGGAGCTCCATGTTGGAGGCATTGAGGTGGCCTCACTGTCCTGGTAGCCTCTTTTAAGACATAGTGTTTCTTTAAGAGGTAAACAGCAAAGTATGAGATCAAGATGCAGATGAAGGAGAATTTAGTTCAAATTTTAAAATTTGCTTCACTAGAAACAACCTCCAGCGATCTTACCTGATAAAGCATGGACAGAAAAATGTCTCACACGCTTTGTAGGATTCAGAGGATGTGACTTTAAAGATGAGATGGTGTATGAGCTGTCAGCATTTATGTATTGTGTGTATCTGTGTGTAGTGTTCATGTATATATATTACTCACAAAACATTACGGATATTTGGCTTTTGTTTGAAATTTCCGGATGAACATAAAATTTCTTGAACATTTTGTAAAAATGCCCCGTCTCTCCCCTGTAGAGGCAGTAAATGCCCCGTCTCTCCCCTGTTGAGGCAGTAAATGCCCCGTCTCTCCCCTGTAGATGCAGTAAATGCCCCGTCTCTCCCCCGTAGAGGCAGTAAATGCCCCGTCTCTCCCCTGTAGAGGCAGTAAATGCCCCGTCTCTCCCCTGTAGAGGCAGTAAATGCCCCGTCTCTCCCCTGTAGAGGCAGTAAATGCCACGTCTCTCCCCTGTAGAGGCAGTAAATGCCCCGTCTCTCCCCTGTAGATGCAGTAAATGCCCCCTCTCTCCCCTGTAGATGCAGTAAATGCCCCGTCTCTCCCCAGTAGAGGCAGTAAATGCTCCGTCTCTCTCCTCTGTAGAGGCAGTAAATGCCCCGTCTCTCCCCTGTAGATGCAGTAAATGCCCCGTCTCTCCCCTGTAGATGCAGTAAATGCCCCGTCTCTCCCCTGTAGAGGCGGTAAATGCCCCGTCTCTCCCCTGTAGAGGCAGTAAATGCCCCGTCTCTCCCCTGTAGAGGCAGTAAATGCCCCGTCTCTCCCCTGTAGAGGCAGTAAATGCCCCGTCTCTCCCCTGTAGATGCAGTAAATGCCCCGTCTCTCCCCTGTAGAGGCAGTAAATGCCCCGTCTCTCCCCTGTAGATGCAGTAAATGCCCCGTCTCTCCCCTGTAGATGCAGTAAATGCCCCGTCTCTCCCCTGTAGATGCAGTAAATGCCCCGTCTCTCCCCTGTAGATGCAGTAAATGCCCCGTCTCTCCCCTGTAGAGGCAGTAAATGCCCCGTCTCTCCCCTGTAGAGGCAGTAAATGCCCCGTCTCTCCCCCGTAGAGGCAGTAAATCCCCATCTCTCCCCGGTAATGCAGTAAATGCCCCATCTCTCCCTGTAGAAGCAGTAAATGCCCCGTCTCTCCCCTGTAGAGGCAGTAAATGCCCGTCTCTCCCCTGTAGATGCAGTAAATGCCCCGTCTCCCCTGTAGATGCAGTAAATGCCCCGTCTCTCTCCCCTGTAGATGCAGTAAATGCCCCGTCTCTCCCCTGTAGAGGCAGTAAATGCCCCGTCTCTCCCCTGTAGATGCAGTAAATGCCCCGTCTCTCCCCTGTAGAGGCAGTAAATGCCCCGTCTCTCCCTTGTAGAGGCAGTAAATGCCCCGTCTCTCCCCTGTAGATGCAGTAAATGCCCCATCTCTCCCCTTTAGATGCAGTAAATGCCCGCTCTCCCCGTAGAGGCAGTAAATCCCGTCTCTCCCCTGTACAGGCAGTAAATGCCCCGTTCTCTCCCTGTAGAGCAGTAAATGCCCGTCTCTCCCTGTAGAGGCAATAAAATGCCCCGTCTCTCCCCCTGTAGATGCAGTAAATGCCCCGTCTCTCCCCCTGTAGAGGCAGTAATGCCCCGTCTCTCCCTTTAGAGGCAGAAAATGCCCGCTCTCCCTCTCCCTGTAGATGCGTAAATGCCCCGTCTCTCTCCCTGTAGATGCGTAAATGCCCCGTCTCTCCCCTGTAGATGCAGTAAATGCCCCCATCTCTCCCCCCTGTACAGGCAGTAAATGCCCCGTCTCTCCCCTGTAGAGGCAGTAAATGCCCCGTCTCCCCTGTAGAGGCAGTAAATGCCCCGTCTCTCCCCTGTAGATGCAGTAAATGCCCCCATCTCGCCCCTATAGATGCAGTAAATGCCCGACTCTCCCTGTAGAGGCAGTAAATGCCCCGTCTCTCTCCCCTGTAGAGGCAGAAAAAGCCCCGTCTCTCCCCTGTAGAGGCAGTAAATGCCCCGTCTCTCCCCTGTAGATGCAGTAAATGCCCCGTCTCCCCCCTGTAGATGCAGTAAATGCCCCGTCTCTCCCCTGTAGATGCAGTAAATGCCCCGTCTCTCCCCTGTAGAGGCAGTAAATGCCCCGTCTCTCCCCTGTAGAGGCAGTAAATGCCCCGTCTCTCCCCTGTAGAGGCAGTAAATGCCCCGTCTCTCCCCTGTAGAGGCAGTAAATGCCCCATCTCTCCCCTGTAGTAAATGCCCCGTCTCTCCCCTGTAGATGCAGTAAATGCCCCGTCTCTCCCCTGTAGAGGCAGTAAATGCCCCGTCTCTCCCCTGTAGAGGCAGTAAATGCCCCATCTCTCCCCCTTAGAGGCAGTAAATGCCCCGTCTCTCCCTGTAGAGGCAGTAAATGCCCCGTCTCTCCCCTGTAGATGCAGTAAATGCCCCGTCTCTCCCGTAGAGGCAGTAAATGCCCCGTCTCTCCCCTGTAGATGCAGTAAATGCCCCGTCTCTCCCCTGTAGATGCAGTAAATGCCCGTCTCTCCCCTGTAGAGGCAGTAAATGCCCCGTCTCTCCCTGTAGAGGCAGTAAATCCCCCATCTCTCCCCCGGTAGATGCAGTAAAATGCCCCATCTCTCCCCTGTAGAAGCAGTAAATGCCCCGTCTCTCCCCTGTATAGGCAGTAAATGCCCATCTCTCCCCTGTAGATGCAGTAAATGCCCCGTCTCTCCCCTGTAGATGCAGTAAATGCCCCGTCTCTCCCCTGTAGATGCAGTAAATGCCCCGTCTCTCCCCCTGTAGATGCAGTAAATGCCCCGTCTCTCCCCTGTAGAGGCAGTAAATGCCCCGTCTCTCTCCTGTAGATGCAGTAAATGCCCCGTCTCTCCCCTGTAGAGGCAGTAAATGCCCCGTCTCTCTCCCCTGTAGAGGCAGTAAATGCCCCGTCTCTCCCCTGTAGATGCAGTAAATGCCCCGTCTCTCCTCTGTAGATGCAGTAAAATGCCCCGTCTCTCCCCTTGTAGAGGCAGTTAAATGCCCCGTCTTCGCCCCTGTACAGGCAGTAAATGCCCCGTCCTCTCCCCTGTAGAGGCAGTAAATGCCCCGTCTCTCCCCTGTAGAGGCAATAAATGCCTCGTCTCTCCCTGTAGATGCAGTAAATGCCCCGTTCTCCTCCCCTGTAGAGGCAGTAAATGCCCCGTCTCTCTCCCCGTAGAGGCAGTAAAATGCCCCGTCTCTCTCCCCTGTAGAGGTAGTAAATGCCCCGTCTCTCCCCTGTAGACGCAGTAAATGCCCCGTCTCTCCTGTAGAGGCAGTAAATGCCCCGTCTCTCCCCCTGTAGATGCAGTAAATACCCCGTCTCTCCCCTGTAGATGCAGTAAATGCCCCGTCTTCCCTGTAGAGGCAGTAAATGCCCCGTCTCTCCTCCCTATAGAGCAGTAAATGCCCCGTCTCTTCCCCTGTAAAGGCAGTAAATGCCCGTCTCTCCCCCTATAGGGGCCCAGTAAATGCCCCTCCCCCCCTTTGTAGAGGTAGTAAATTGCCCCGTCTCTCCCCTGAAAGATGCATTTAAATGCCCCGTCCCCTCCTGTAAGGCAGTAAATGCCCCGATCTCCCCCCTGTAGAGGCAGTAAAACCCCCCCCTCCCCCCTATAGAGGCAGTAAATGCCCCGTCTCTCCCCCGAGAGGCAGTAAATGCCCCGTCTCTCCCCCCTATAGAGGCAGTAAATGCCCCTCTCCCCTTCCTCCTATAAGGCAGTAAATGCCCCCATCCCCTCCCCCCTATAGAGGCAGTAAATGCCCCGTCTCCCCTGTAGAGGCAGTAAATGCCCCCGTCCTCTCCCCTTTAAGAGACAGTAAATGTCCCGTCTCTCCCTGTAGAGACAGTAAATGCCCTCCTCTCCCCTTTAGATGCAGAAAAATGCCCCATCTCTCCCCCTGTAGAAGGCAGTAAATGCCCCGTCTCTCCCTGTAGAGGCAGTAAAAGCCCCGTCTCTCCCCTGTAGTCGCAGTACTTGCCCCGTCTCCCTCCTGTAGAGGCAGTAAATGCCCCGTCTCTCCCCTGTAGAGGCAGTAAATGCCCCGTCTCTCCCCTGTAGAGGCAGTAAATGTCCCGTCTCTCCCCTGTAGAGACAGTAAATGCCCCGTCTCTCCCTTTAAGATGCACTTGTCCAGCTGATCAGGGTCTCAGGACTTTCTGCACAACTCACTGATCTCTAACAAGGAGCTTAATGGCAGAATTCCCATCAGGTGTTTGATCCCTGATTCGCCCTATACATTTAGGGAATCAATGTGAATTGGGATTTAAACCGTCCTCCTCATCCTGCTGTTCACATTGTGACCTCATGAGACCAAGACAACACCTTACAATTGATCAGCAGGGCCTCACCATTGCCAGGCTTCAAGAAGGACACTCTCAGACGGAGGTGACCACTGAGCTTAGAGTGTCATCAGCAACAAAAAGAGTGTCATCAGCTCACACTGGTGCCACATAGGTTCTGATGCCAACCATAACTTTCTATGACAGCAGTAGCTCCTGGTTCCCAGAAGATAAACTGCGGCTCAGTGGTTAGGACAGTGCAGTAGTTAGCAGAATTACAGAATAGCGGCTCAGTGTTTAGTATGGTGGCTCAATGGCCAACTGTGCAGTATGAGGTTCAGTGGTTAGAATGGTGGCTGAGTAGTTATCACAGTGCAGCACAGGGGATCAGTGGTTAGCACAGTGGTTCAGTGGTTAGCACAGCGCAGCACAGTGGTTCAGTTTTAAGCACAGTGCAGCATGGTGGCTCAGTAGTTATCACAGTGCAGCACAGGGGATCAGTGAGTTAGCATCACGTGCTAGCCACTGTGGCTCAGTGGCTTAGCAACAGTGCTAGCACAGGCGGTCAGTGGTTAGACAGTGCTGCACAGCTGGTTCAGTGTGTTAGCACAGGTACTCACAATAAGTATGCCAGTGGCTCAGTTTTAAGCCCAGTGCAGCATGGTGGCTCAGTGCTTAGCTCAGTGCAGCACAGAGGCTCATTTTTAAGCACAGTGCAGCATGGTGGCTCAGTGACTAGCAAGTGCAGCTGGAGACTCAGTGGCTATTTCAGTTGCAAACAGGTGGCTCCAGTGGTTAGCAAGTGAGCAATTAGTGGCTCAGTGTCTAGCACAGTGCAAGAGGGTGGCATAGTGACTAGCACAGTGCAGCATGGTGACTCAGTGGTTAGCACAGTGCAAGATGGTGGCTCAGTGGTTAGCACAGTGCAGCAAGGTGGCTCAGTGACTAGCACAGTTGCCAGCATGGTGGCTCAGGTGGTTAGCCCAGTGACAGCATTGTACTCTGGTTGGCAAAGTCGCAATTGTGACATCAGTGGTTTGCACAGTGACTGCATGGTGACTCAGTGGGTAGCACCGTGCTGTATGGGTGACTCAGTGGTTTGCCGCAGTGACATCATGTACTCAGTGGGTTAGCACGTGACTGGACAAGGTGGCTCAGTGGTGTAGCACAGTGCAGCATTGTGACTCAGTGGTTGCACAGGTGGAGCAAGGTTGGCTCAGTTGGTTTGCCACAGTGACACATGGTAAACTCGTGGTTACCACAGTGCAGCAATGGTGCGCTCAGTGATTACACCAGTGCAAAAGGTGGACTCAGTGCACTACGAACAGTGAAACATGGTGAATCTGTGGTTTAGAACAGTGCAACATTTGTGATCAGTGGTTAGCACAGTTGCAGCAAGGTGGGCCTCAGAGTGGTTTGCACCAGTGAAACACGGTGGATCAGTAGGTTAGCACAAGTAACAGAGTAGCCACGGGGGGCACAGTTGTTATTACAGAACAGCACAGTGGTCAGGGGTTTAAAAACCAGTGCAGATGGTGATCAGGGGTTTAAAGCACATGTAGAAGGGGGGCACAGGGGTTATTTCAGAACGCACGTGGCTCAGTGGTTAGCACTTGCAGCATTAAAACTCAGTGGTTGAAGGGAAGCATGGGTCGGGGTTAGCAAGAAGAGGGGCCAGGGGGTTAGCACAGTGAAACCCAAAGGGGCACAGTGGTTATTAAGAACAGACGTGGTCATTGTTTCACGTGCAGCAGGGTGGTAGTGGTTAGCACAGTGCAGCATGGGGCTCAGTGGTTACACGTGCACCCGGGTTGATCAGTAGTTGCAGGGTGGCTCAGTGTTTACTACAGTGCAGCATGGTGGCTAAGTAATAGCACTGTTCCTTGCAGCTTTGGGGTCCTGGGTTCCCTTCTCACCAAGGACCACATCTGCCAGGAGTTGATATGTTCTCACTATGGCTACATGGACTTCCTTTCTTAGACTGTGAGCCCCAATGGGGACAGGGTCCAATGTGAATAATGACAATCTCTGTACAGCACTATGGTATAGACCCGGCCCATAAAATAAGCATAAAAATGATGAATGAGCCATTTTCTTGGGGAAGGGGTCATCACCGCAGAGCAGGGGCAGCGGGGGCGGCACACGGACCCTCTGGCGCGGGTGCAAAAATGTGGAGCCTCTGCTGCCAGCGCAGATCTGTGCCCGGGTGTGACGCTCCGATGACACAAGCTCACACAATAGACAAACACATCCAAGAACAGAGGACGGATCATAGGAGAGCAGGAGCCAATTCCCCTAGGACAATATACACAACATCCAACCGCTGCTGAGATTTCTCCGATCCTGGAAAAGCTGGGTGGTAAGCGAGGTTGTACAGCTTTCCAGGATTCCTGACAGGTCAGTTATTCAGAGATGCCCAGATATGAGCACAGGGTTAGGCAGGTTTGCCACTCAGGAGTACGGGAAAGCTGGGTGATCAGTCTTATTGGGTTTGTACTGATGGCCATGTCCTCCAGCTTTCCCAGATACAAGGACTGTCACCCAGATTGTTGTTATTAGGGTGAGGGCACCCAATGAGCAAAATAGCAGCTTCTTGGTGCAGTCTATGTAATGGACAAGATCTCTGCTTACCGTCAGCAAAGGTCACCTTAAAGCCCCTGGACCCCAACACACAATCTGTAACAATTCCCACATAGCATGTGCCATGAATAATACTGTCCTTTTATGTGGCCGATGTGCTTTGGAGCCTCCTAAAGCAACACCGCTACCTGTGCACCTTCTATACATACTCTGCTGGCTGTCATTGAATGCAGACAGTGATTGTTTCCATCCATTGACTGGTAACTCCTGCTGATTTTGGGTTGCTCACATCATGGCGTGGCTCATTACAGTGTGTTAGTGCTCATGGCTCAAAAAGTTCCATGTGCTAACAGCAAGCAGAGATCTTGGAAATGGTAGTAGCTGCAAAACATTTGAGAGCTCCATGTGTTACCCTGAGCTTATTGTGGTGGAGCCAGCACTTTCATGCATCACATGGATAGATGAGAGTCCTGCAATACTACTTCTCTCCTGCGGGGGCGCTGCAGGGGGATTGAATTCTTGCTGCCAGGTTTCCCACAGATTTCAGCTGTTGATTGGGGGTCCCAGCAGCTGTTGGACTGAAGCATGGAAGCGGCTCTTGACTTCTTTCTTGATTGTTACGTACAAACCGGCCACGAGCCAAACCACGAGCCAGGAAGGAGCCGAGAACAGGAATTCCACTTATCCCAGAAGATGCAACAGCCGCCGCCGCCGGTCTCGTGGTTCGAGCTCGTATCTCGTCCCCCGATCATGTGCGGAGCCAGAAACTTGTTATATAAGGGAGTTGTCTTAAAAGTAATTAATGATATGTTGTCACTGGACTCAATGGAACTTAACCCTTTAAGGTCTCAACTATCCTCCCCGCTTTCCGAGAGCCATAACTTATTTCCTTTTCCATCTACACAGACCTACGAAGGCTTTTTATTTGCGACACAAGATGTACTTTTTAACCCCAGTCATAATTTTTTGGCTCTTTGATTTTTTCCTCCTCGCCTTCCAAGAGCCATAACTTTTTTTATTTTCCATTTACATAGACAGATGAGGGCTTGAGTCCATTGACCATATCATAAAGTGCACTTGGAAAACGGAAAAAAAATTGTAACTGGGGTGAAATGTGAAATAAAACGTTCCTGCGCCATGTTTGCAGGGTTTTTGTTTTTATAGCGTCCACTCTTCGGTGTTAATGATGCGTAATCTATATTCTGCAGGTCGGTGCCGTTCCGGTGACACCAAACATGGAGGGTTTTCATTACGTTTTCAGTACTTTTAAAAAATATAACATTTTCTATTTTTTAAATTTGTGCTGCCACCATTTGGCATCAGAACCTATGTGGCACCAGCATGGGCTGCTGTTTTTTGGTACACTGGGGAGCATCTAGAAGGAGGATCCTTTTCTTAGAAAAAAATGCGTTTTTTTGTTGCTGATGACACTCTATGACATTCTAAGCTCAGTGGCCACTTCTGTCTGAGTGCATCCTGCTTGAAGCCTGGCAAGGGCGAGGTCCTGCGGATCATTGTAAGGTGTTGTCTTGGTCACAATGTGCAGTCACGAACGAGGAAAATGACTCCAACATCAGTTCAACAAAAATACTTGCCGATAAAGTATATTCAACAAATTCCCCAAAAACACATGTACAAACATGTGACTAAAGCTCCTGTGCTACACAGCGCGCTGCCTGGAGTGTATCCTCTGGTTGCACGATATGTTTACCTACCCACAGGGTTCAGAAATGCCAAATACCCTTTACCTTTTAATACATTACAAGACAGGGACAATTGTGTGTAGTGCAATTCAAAGGTGTGCTCACGGTGTAGCACAGCAGCTTACAACTTAACTAGCTCTACCTGCTATGCCCAGAATATATATATATATGTGTGTGTGTGTATATATATATATATATATATATATATAATATGCATGTGTATATATGTGTGTGAGTATGTGTATAATATATATATATATATATATATATATATTATATGTATGTGTATATATATATATATATATATATATATATATATATATATATATATATATATATACACAACACACACATACATATAGTGTGTGTCTGTAATGTGTATGCCTTATATTACATGAGACTTGCCCATGTGGCAGGCATGTTGGTACTTATACTTCTACAGCTGCTGCTGTGGGACTACAATTGCCAGCATGCCACACTAGATCAAAACAAAGCATATGTAGTGTGGTATGCTGGTAATTGTAGTCCCACAGCAGCAGCTTTAGAACCATAAGTACCAGCATGCCTGCCACATGGGCCAGTCTCATGTAACATAAGGTATAGACATTACAGACACACTATAGGTGTGTATGTGTGAATAAATATATACAGTTTACAAAGTGTACTCCTGTTACACTTACTGTGTAATCACTATCCTGGCAGGAGCTGCTGGCTGGGAGTTTGAGCAGTGCTGTGGCCAGTGATCTTTGATGCACAGTACACCGTTCCGCCCGGGATGTTGGGAGACGGACCGCTCCTTCCCCTCTCTTCCTGTCTCTGAAGACAGCAGCCTCCGTGCCGGCTGCTGCTGTTTGATTGCAGTTGCGATCTCTTGTGATCGCAGCGGTGTGGTGAGGGGGGCTTGTAGGCCCCCCCTGGCTGTGGGACCCGGTCGCAATTGCGACCGCTGCAACCCCTGTAGCCATGGCACTGAATAGGAGCACTAACATGGCAGCTACAGAGAACTTCATGAGGCCTCCATTTAACATGGCAACTGAATGGCACCCAGCGAGGGGGATTGAGCAGGAGACACGAATGACTGCGACCCTTTCATTTAGATCCCGCGGTCACAATTGTCGTAGAGTCTATATGACTACACTCACCGGCCACTTTATTAGGTACACCATGCTAGTAACGGGTTGGACCCCCTTTTGCCTTCAGAACTGCCTCAATTCTTCGTGGCATAGATTCCACAAGGTGTTGCAACGATGCTCAATTGGTACCAAGGGGCCCAAAGAGTGCCAAGAAAATATTCCCCACACCATGACACCACCACCACCAGCCTGAACCGTTGATACAAGGCAGGATGGATCCATGTTTTCCTGTTGTTGACGCCAAATTCTGACCCTACCATCCGAATGTCGCAGCAGAAATCGAGACTCATCAGACCAGGCAACGTTTTTTCCAATCTTCTACTGTCCAATTTCCATGAGCTTGGGCAAATTGGAGCCTCAGTTTCCTGTTCTTAGCTGAAAGGAGTGGCACCCGGTGTGGTCTTCTGCTGCTGTAGCCCATCTGCCTCAAAGTTGGCCGTACTGTGCGTTCAGAGATGCTCTTCTGCCTACCTTGGTTGTAACGGGTGGCTATTTGAGTCACTGTTGCCTTTCTATCAGCTCGAACCAGTCTGCCCATTCTCCTTTGACCTCTGGCATCAACAAGTCATTTCCGCCCACAGGACTGCCGCTCACTGGATGTTTTTTCTTTTTCGGACCATTCTCTGTAAACCCTAGAGATGGTTGTGCGTGAAAATCCCAGGAGATCAGCAGTTTCTGAAATACTCAGACCAGCCCTTCTGGCACCAACAACCAATGCCACGTTCAAAGGCACTCAAATCACCTTTCTTCCCCATACTGATGCTCGGTTTGAACTGCAGGAGATTGTCTTGACCATGTCTACATGCCTAAATGCACTGAGTTGCCGCCATGTGATTGGCTGATTAGAAATTAAGTGTTAACGAGCAGTTGGACAGGTGTACCTAATAAAGTGGCCGGTGAGTGTACGTTGCCGGGCTCAGAGCTGCATTCGGACGTTGGCCACTAACAGCTGGCATGGGCTGTTTATGTAGCAGACTATAGGGATGTGCTTTACCATGTGACGACACGCGCCAACAAAATGAACCCAAATTTTGGGGCAATCAATAGCATAAACTAAGCCAATTAAAGAAAGTGTTAACTTAGACAGTTTATATAGGACAGATTTATTGACTCTTTAGTCTAATTAGGAAATGTATCAAGTGACTCACCCCAGCATTGTGGCATAAAAAAAATATATATATTTGGAGACTGTGTTAAGCCAAGTGCACCAAATTTTTGAAAAGTGGGCGACGGTTTCCAAAATAGCAGCACAGCCTCACACTGTCCAACATATTTATTAAAATGTGTGCCAAAAAAATGGCGCAAATGAAGCCAGAAATCTACTTCAGGAACCAAATGGCTCAGATTTTTAATAATTTTTCTATACATTTTATCCTTAGATCGGAAGAAAATGCAACTATCTTAATGCAAAGTGCAAATTTATTAAAAGGCCAGTCTCACCACACTGATTGCCTTTAAACATGACAAAGTATTCATTTAGGTTAGACTTAAATCATCTGGTAAGGATTCACTTTGGTTTTCTAATTAGTATAGCACGCTTGAGATATGGCACCCTGCTTCTGAATAACCACTTAGATGTCACAGCTGCTATTGACCAAGGGGTTACATAGCTGGGATCAGAGTTATCTCTCATCCATTGCATTAGTGTGTCTACTGTACTAAACTCTCTGATCATCACGACATCACACAGTGGTTTGAGCATAGTCCTTGGTGGCAGTGCTATGCAGATGGAGCATATCGCCAAAGGGTTAATCAAAACTGTTTGCAAAGCTGCTTCATTTTTTCTCTCATACATATTTAGTGCAAAAGTATACACACCCTTTAGAGCTTGTCGTCTATGGTCGCTATTGTACACGGAACCATTGTTTCTTTAGATAGAACTTCACATGAACTGAAGGTGGAGATCAAATGAGACAAAAAAAGAAGCCTGTTCCTTTAACCCCTTCCGCCACACCCTATTTTTTTTTAGTTGCAGTCGTTTTTTCCTCTCCGCCTTTCAAGAACCATAAGTTTTTTATTTCTCTGTCTACATAGTCATCCTAGGGCTTGTTTTTCTGCAAAACAAGATGCACGGTTTTTCTGTTAAAGTCTATGGGTACGGTTTCTGGTCGGTTATCAGTTTCTGAATCTGCAAATCGTCTTGAAATCCAACCAGAAAACCCCGCAGTGTGGACTGACCCTGAATATTTTTTACTTTTAAAACTTTTTTATTAAACTTGTACTTTTAGTCCCCAAAGGACACTTAACCACTTGATTTCTCGTACATCGTTCTGAAGTATTTATATAATGCAAAAAGCTGACTCTCCTGTTACATTGTGCCTACAGCAGGATGTAATAGGAGCAATAACATGGCAGCTACAGAGGCCCGAATTAGGATTCTGGTATGAAGGCCCGCATTAGGCTTCTGGCTATGTAGGCCTGCATTAGGATTCTGTCTATGGAGGCCCTTATTCGGCTTCTGGCTACGGAGGCTCACACTAGTCTTCTGGCTACGGAGGCTCGCATTAGGCTTCTGGTTACGGAGGCCCGCATTAGGCTTCTGGCTATGGAGGCCCACATTAGGCTTCTGGCTATGTAGGCCTGCATTAGGCTTCCGGCTACGGAGGTCTGCATTAGGCTTCTGGCTATGTAGGCCTGCATTAGGCTTCCGGCTACGGAGGTCTGCATTAGGCTTCTGGCTATGTAGGCCTGAATTAGGTTTCCAGCTACGGAGGTCTGCATTAGGCTTCTGGCTATGTAGGCCTGCATTAGGCTTCCAGCTACGGAGGTCTGCATTAGGCTTCTGGCTACGGAGGCCCGCCTTAGGCTTCTGGCTACAGAGGCCCGCATTGGGCTTCTGGCTACGGAGGCCCACATTAGGCTTCTGGCTACGGAGGCCCGCATTGGGCTTCTGGCTACGGAGGTCCGCATTAGGCTTCCGGCTACGGAGGTCCGCATTAGGCTTCCGGCTACGGAGGTCCGCATTAGGCTTCTGACTACGGAGGCCCGCATTAGGTTTCCGGCTACAGAGGCTCGCATTAGGCTTCTGGCTACGGAGGTCCGCATTAGGCTTCTGGCTGCGTAGGTCCGCATTAGGCTTCTGGCTACGGAGGCCCGCATTAGGCTTCTGGCTCTGTAGGCCTGCATTATGCTTCCGGCTACGGAGGTCTGCATTAGGCTTCTGGCTATGTAGGCCTGCATTAGGCTTCAGGCTACGGAGGACAGCCTTAGGCTTCTGGCTACGGAGGCCCGAATTGGGCTTCTGGCTACGGAGGCCCGCATTAGGCTTCTGGCTACGGAGGCCCGCATTAGGCTTCTGGCTATGTAGGCCGGCATTAGCCTTCTGGCTACGGAGGTCTGCATTAGGCTTCTGGCTATGTAGGCCTGCATTAGGCTTCTGGCTACGGAGGTCTGCATTAGGCTTCTGGCTACGGAGGCCCGCATTAGGCTTCTGGCTACAGAGGCTCGCATTAGGCTTCTGGTTACGGAGGCCCGCATTAGGCTTGTGGCTACCGACATCCGCATTAGGCTTCTGGCTACGGAGGCCTGCATTAGGCTTCTGGCTATGAGGCCTGCATTAGGCTTCTGGCTACGGAGGCCCACATTAGGCTTCTGTTTATGGAGGCTTGCATTAGGCTTCTGGCTATGGAGGCTCGCATTAGGCTTCTGGCTACAGAGGCCCGCATTAGGCTTCTGGTTATGGAGGTCCACATTAGGCTTCCGGCTACGGAGGTCCGCATTAGGCTTCCGGCTACGGAGGTCCGCATTAGGGTTCTGGCTACGGAGGTCTGCATTAGGCTTCCGGCTAGGGAGGTCCGCATTAGGCTTCCGGCTACGGAGGCCCGCATTAGGCTTCTGGCTACGGAGGTCTGCATTAGGCTTCCGGCTACGGAGGTCCGCATTAGGCTTCCGGCTACGGAGGTCCGCATTAGGCTTCTGGCTACGAAGGTCTGTATTAGGCTTCCAGCTACCATAACAACTGCCCCCCCATCAACAAGGGAGGTGATCGGCCACAGGATTGGAGCACAGCATTGTTCCTCATTGGTTTAGTCTTCTAAAGATACGTCTAAAGTGTTAAACAGCTGAGATTGGCGCTCACTCTGATCTCGGAGACAAGTCCTAACTGTATGATCAGCTTTCATATGGAGCGGGTGCAGCGAGTGACGCCGCTCTGTACTCCCTCAGTGACACCACGACGTAAATGTAAGGGATTAATGTGAAGATCAGGAAAGCCTCCCCCAGAGCCCATCACTCCCCCAGAGCCCATCGTTCCCCCAGAGCCCATCACTCCCCCAGAGCCCATCACTCCCCCAGAGCCCATCGGTCCCCCAGAGCCCATCACTCCCCCAGAGCCCATCACTCCCCCAGAGCCCATCGGTCCCCCAGAGCCCATCGTTCCCCCAGAGCCCATCGTTCCCCCAGAGCCCATCACTCCCCCCCGAGCCCATCACTCCCCCAGAGCCCATCGTTCCCCCAGAGCCCATCACTCCCCCAGAGCCCATCACTCCCCCAGAGCCCATCGTTCCCCCAGAGCCCATCACTCCCCCGGAGCCCATAACTCCCCCCGAGCCGATCACTCCCCCAGAGCCCATCGTTCCCCCAGAGCCCATCACTCCCCCAGAGCCCATCACTCCCCCAGAGCCCATCACTCCCCCAGAGCCCATCACTCCCCCAGAGCCCATCGTTCCCCCAGAGCCCATCACTCCCCCAGAGCCCATCACCCCTGCAGAGCCCATCACTCCCCCAGAGCCCATCGTTCCCCCAGAGCCCATCACCCGTCCAGAGCCCATCGTTCCCCCAGAGCCCATCACTCCCCCAGAGCCCATCACCCCTGCAGAGCCCATCACTCCCCCAGAGCCCATCACTCCCCCAGAGCCCATCACCCCTCCAGAGCCCATCACCCCTCCAGAGCCCATCACTCCCCCAGAGCCCATCACTCCCCCAGAGCCCATCGTTCCCCCAGAGCCCATCACTCCCCCAGAGCCCATCACCCCTCCAGAGCCCATCACTCCCCCAGAGCCCATCACCCCTCCAGAGCCCATCACCCCTCCAGAGCCCATCACTCCCCCAGAGCCCATCACTCCCCCAGAGCCCATCGTTCCCCCAGAGCCCATCACCCCTCCAGAGCCCATCACTCCCCCAGAGCCCATCGTTCCCCCAGAGCCCATCGTTCCCCCAGAGCCCATCACTCCCCCAGAGCCCATCGTTCCCCTAGAGCCCATCACCCCTCCAGAGCCCATCACTCCCCCAGAGCCCATCGTTCCCCCAGAGCCCATCACTCCCCCAGAGCCCATCGCTCCCCCAGAGCCCATAACTCCCCCAGAGCCCATCACTCCCCCAGAGCCCATCACTCCCCCAGAGCCCATCGTTCCCCCAGAGCCCATCACTCCCCCAGAGCCCATCACTCCCCCAGAGCCCATGGTTCCCCCAGAGCCCATCACTCCCCCAGAGCCCATCACTCCCCCAGAGCCCATCACTCCCCCAGAGCCCATCACTCCCCCAGAGCCCATGGTTCCCCCAGAGCCCATCACTCCCCCAGAGCCCATCACTCCCCCAGAGCCCATCACTCCCCCAGAGCCCATCACCCCTCCAGAGCCCATCCCTCCCCCAGAGCCCATCCCTCCCCCAGAGCCCATCCCTCCCCCAGAGCCCATCACCCCTCCAGAGCCCATCACTCCCCCAGAGCCCACCCACCCCCCAGAGCCCATCGTTCCCCCAGAGCCCATCACCCCTCCAGAGCCCATCACTCCCCCAGAGCCCATCGTTCCCCCAGAGCCCATCACTCCCCCAGAGCCCATCGTTCCCCCAGAGCCCATCACTCCCCCAGAGCCCATCCTTCCCCCAGAGCCCATCACTCCCCCAGAGCCCATCGTTCCCCCAGAGCCCATCACCCCTCCAGAGCCCATCACTCCCCCAGAGCCCATCTCTCCCCCAGAGCCCATAGTTCCCCCAGAGCCCATGGTTCCCCCAGAGCCCATCACCCCCCCAGAGCCCATCGTTCCCCCAGAGCCCATCACTCCCCCAGAGCCCATCTCTCCGCCAGAGCCCATCACTCCCCCAGAGCCCATCACTCCCCCAGAGCCCATCGTTCCCCCAGAGCCCATCACCCCTCCAGAGCCCATCACTCCCCCAGAGCCCATCACTCCCCCAGAGCCCATCGTTCCCCCAGAGCCCATCACCCGTCCAGAGCCCATCGTTCCCCCAGAGCCCATCACCCCTCCAGAGCCCATCACTCCCCCAGAGCCCATCACTCCCCCAGAGCCCATCACCCCTCCAGAGCCCATCACCCCTCCAGAGCCCATTACTCCCCCAGAGCCCATCACTCCCCCAGAGCCCATCGTTCCCCCAGAGCCCATCACTCCCCCGGAGCCCATCACTCCCCCTGAGCCCATCACTCCCCCAGAGCCCATCACTCCCCCAGAGCCCATCACCCCTCCAGAGCCCATCACCCCTCCAGAGCCCATCACTCCTCCAGAGCCCATCACTCCCCCAGAGCCCATCTTTCCCCCAGAGCCCATCACCCCTCCAGAGCCCATCACTCCCCCAGAGCCCATCGTTCCCTCAGAGCCCATGGTTCCCCCAGAGCCCATGGTTCCCCCAGAGCCCATCGTTCCCCTAGAGCCCATCTGTCCACCAGAGCCCATCACTCCCCCAGAGCCCATCACTCCCCCAGAGCCCATCGTTCCCCCAGAGCCCATCGTTCCCCCAGAGCCCATCACTCCCCCAGAGCCCATCACTCCCCCAGAGCCCATCACTCCCCCAGAGCCCATCACCCCTCCAGAGCCCATTACTCCCCCAGAGCCCATCACTCCCCCAGAGCCCATCACCCCTCCAGAGCCCATTACTCCCCCAGAGCCCATCACTCCCCCAGAGCCCATCACCCCTCCAGAGCCCATCACTCCCCCAGAGCCCATCACTCCCCCAGAGCCCATCACACCCCCAGAGCCCATCGTTCCCCCAGAGCCCATCACCCCTCCAGAGCCCATCACTCCCCCAGAGCCCATCGTTCCCCCAGAGCCCATCGTTCCCCCAGAGCCCATCGTTCCCCCAGAGCCCATCACTCCCCCAGAGCCCATCACTCCCCCAGAGCCCATCGTTCCCCCAGAGCCCATCACTCCCCCAGAGCCCATCGTTCCCCCAGAGCCCATCACCCCTCCAGAGCCCATCACTCCCCCAGAGCCCATCGTTCCCCCAGAGCCCATCGTTCCCCCAGAGCCCATGGTTCCCCCAGAGCCCATCACCCCTCCAGAGCCCATCGTTCCCCCAGAGCCCATGGTTCCCCCAGAGCCCATCACACCACCAGAGCCCATCACTCCCCCAGAGCCCATCCCGCCCCCAGAGCCCATCACTCCCCCAGAGCCCATCACTCCCCCAGAGCCCATCACTCCCCCCAGAGCCCATCACTCCCCCAGAGCCCATCGTTCCCCCAGAGCCCATCACTCCCCCAGAGCCCATCGTTCCCCCAGAGCCCATCACTCCCCCAGAGCCCCTCACTCCCCCAGAGCCCATCACTCCCCCAGAGCCCATGGTTCCCCCAGAGCCCATGGTTCCCCCAGAGCCCATCACTCCCCCAGAGCCCATCGCTCCCCCCGAGCCCATGGTTCCCCCAGAGCACATCGTTCCCCCAGAGCCCATCTCTCCCCCAGAGCCCATCACCCCTCCAGAGCCGATCACTCCCCCAGAGCCCATCGTTCCCCCAGAGCCCATGGTTCCCCCAGAGCCCATCACTCCCCCAGAGCCCATCACTCCCCCAGAGCCCATGGTTCCCCCAGAGCCGATCACTCCCCCAGAGCCCATCGTTCCCCCAGAGCCCATCACTCCCCCAGAGCCCATCGTTCCCCCAGAGCCCATCGTTCCCCCAGAGCCCATCACCCCTCCAGAGCCCATCACTCCCCCAGAGCCCATCACTCCCCCAGAGCCCATCGTTCCCCCAGAGCCCATCACTCCCCCAGAGCCCATCACTCCCCCAGAGCCCATCCCTCCCCCAGAGCCCATCACACCTCCAGAGCCCATCACTCCCCCAGAGCCCATCACTCCCCCCAGAGCCCATCGTTCCCCCAGAGCCCATCACCCCTCCAGAGCCCATCGTTCCCCCAGAGCCCATCGTTCCCCCAGAGCCCATCACTCCCCCAGAGCCCATCACTCCCCCAGAGCCCATCTTTCCCCCAGAGCCCATCACTCCCCCAGAGCCCATCACTCCCCCAGAGCCCATCACTCCCCCAGAGCCCATCACCCCTCCAGAGCCCATCACTCCCCCAGAGCCCATCACTCCCCCAGAGCCCATCACTCCCCCAGAGCCCATCACTCCCCCAGAGCCCATCACCCCTCCAGAGCCCATCGTTCCCCCAGAGCCCATGGTTCCCCCAGAGCCCATCACCCCTCCAGAGCCCATCGTTCCCCAGAGCCCATCGTTCCCCCAGAGCCCATCACTCCCCCAGAGCCCATCACTCCCCCAGAGCCCATCACTCCCCCAGAGCCCATCGTTCCCCCCGAGCCCATCACTCCCCCAGAGCCCATCGTTCCCCCAGAGCCCATGGTTCCCCCACAATGATCTGTGCGACCTTCTCAGTCATTGTCACAATTGTTACAATCTATGAATTGATAGAATGTGGTGGAACCCGAATCCTGTATCGAGCCGCTCCCTCCACACAGGGAGCATGACCAGGGGTGTGGACGGGCAGGCAAGGCGGTTATACTGTGTACACATGAGAAGAGGAGAAGTGGTACTGTGCACTGCCTATATATAGAGAAGAGAGATGGGGAAGTGGTACTGTGCACTGTCTATATATAGAGAAGAGAGATGGGGAAGTGGTACTGTGTACTGTCTATATATAGAGAATAGAGACAGGAGAAGAGGTACTGTGCACTGTCTATATATAGAGAATAGTGACAGAAAAAGTAGTACTGTTGACTGTTTACATACAAAGAATACAGGACAGGAGAAGTGGTACTGTGCACTTTCTACATACAAAGAATACAGGACAGGAGAAGTAGTACTGAGCACTGTCTATATATAGAGAATAGAGAAAGGAAAAGTGGTACTGTGCACTTTCTACATACAAAGAATACAGGACAGGAGAAGAAGTACTGTGCACTGTCTATATATAGAGAATAGAGACAGGAGAAGAGGTACTGTGCACTGTCTATATATAAATATATATATATATATATATATAATAGAGATAGGAAAAGTGGTACTGTGGACTGTTTACATACAAAGAATACAGGACAGGAGAAGTAGTACTCTGCACTGTCCATATATAGAGACTAGAGACATTAGAAGTGGTACTGTGCACTTTATATATAGAGAGAGGCAGAAGAAGTGGCACTGTGTACTGTCTATATATAGAAAATAGTGACAGAAAAAGTGGTAATATGGACTGTTTACATACAAAGAATACAGGACAGGAGAAGTGAGACTGTGCACTCTCTCTCTCTCCTCTCTCTCTCTCTCTCGCTATATATATATATATATATATATATATATATATATATATATATATATATATCATTTTTAGAAAAATAGCAATTTGACATGTTATTATGATCTGATTAATAATACATAAGAGTCAGATATAACATTAAACCCCTCCCGAGCCGTCAGCACCTGGAGCTTGAGCCAGAACCGTGCCCGGGAGCCAATGGTTATAATGTGCGGCAGGTAGTTGTATCCAGTCATTCTGCTTCATTAATAAAACAGAGGGATCATTGTAAGAGACAAGAACACAATGTTCCTGCTGCTGCCGCTGTGTTCCCTCTTTAAACCTGCCCCCTGCTATATACTTGCCCCCTTATGTACACCTATCACCTCTTCTCTGTCACCTGCTGTATTCTATGTTAGCTGTTTCATTCAGTATATTCAAGATCGATGCTGTATCCCGTCACCTGCTGTATCCTCCTGTCACCTGTTATATCCAGTCACCTGCTGTATCCTCTCACCTGCTGTATCCTCCAGTCACCTGCTGTATCCAGTCAGCTGCTGTATCCTCCTGCCCCCTGCTATATCCTATCACCTGCTGTATCCCGTCACCTGTTATATCCCGTCACCTGCTGTATCCCGTCAACTGTTATATCCCATCACCTGCTGTATCCCATCAACTGCTGTATCCCATCACCTGCTGTATCCCATCACCTGCTGTATCCCATCACCTGCTGTATCCCGTCACCTGCTGTATCCCGTCACCTGCTGTATCCCTTCTGCTGCTTTATCCCTTCACTTGCTTTATCCCGTCTGCTGCTGAATCCCGTCACCTGCTGTATCCTCCCATCACCTGCTGTATCCTCCCATCACCTGCTATATCCCATCACCTGCTGTATACTCATGTCAGATGCTGTATCCCGTCACCTGCTGTATCCCGTCACCTGCTGTATCCTCCTGTCACCTGCTGTATCCTCCTGTCACCTGCTATATCCCGTCACCTGCTGTATCCTCCTGTCACCTGCTGTATCCTCCTGTCACCTGCTGTATCCCATCACCTGCTATATCTTCCTGTCATGTCTTTCGTCTGTCCCCACTTTCCATTTGGCTTTGCACCCTTCATTACCATCAGTGGTTCTCAACCTTTCTAATGCTGTGACCCCGCAATACGGTTCCTCATGTTGCGGTGACCCCAAACCAAAAAATAATTTTGATGGCTACTTCAAAACTGTAATTTTGCTACATGAGGGGTTAGACATGTGTGACGCCTCTGAGCGGTACCTCTACAATGTCACATACATATAAAGGTACCACGCAGAGCCGTTACATAGATGTAACCTTATACAGGGGGGGCTGTGAGTGGTACATGGGGGGGGTTACATATGTGACCCCTCATGTGTCACTCACAGCCCCCCCTGTAAGGGGGGAGGGATGGGGGGGGGGGGGGGGTAAATGTAATGTGCATATCATGTGATGGCTGTGTGTGGTACAAGTAACAGGTTAATAACATATTACTTGTACCACATACAGACATTACATGATGCTATGGATGTGTATGTTTAACACTGAGTTACCTTGCAGCCAGGAGCAGCCGTACAGTATCAGCGTTCTCTCTGCACTGAGCACGGCAGGGCTGTTCCTGACGCTTGGTACATATTGTGGGAGCGTGATGCTGCGCGCTTTCAGCGTCATGCACACACTGCCCACAAGGACCGGCGGCACGTAAGTCCGTGCTCGCCGCAGCAGCTCACTGAGCCACCAATGCTGCGAGTAACGGCGCCCACTGCTCCCCCTCTCCTACGTAATTCAAACGGCGCCGGCGCCCACAGCGCTCATCCCTGCATCTATTAAGCAAGTGCGGCGCCCGCAGCAGCCAGCTCTCTGTCCGGACGGTGCCCCCCTCAGCTCTCCGGCCGGCCGGCGCCCCGGGCTTAGGAACGGCCCTGGCGACCCCTGTGTTTTGGTCGTCCGACCCCCGCCGGGGTCGCGACCCACAGGTTGAGAACCACTGATTACCATCTTCCTCCCCTCTCTGCCCTCTTTCCCATTCCTTCCATTTTTCCCCCCTTCAGTCCCTCTCTCCTCACAGAGCCCTGTCATCCACTCTCTCCCTGTTGCCCACCTATAGAGTCCACCCTGCCCATAAACAGAGTCCCTGCTAAATGCTGAGAACCAAGACTGATGACACAGCAGTGCGAACCTTCTAGAAATAGACTGACTCCTCCACTTGTCGCAGAGCATGCCCACTACTCTCTCCCATAGAAGTTCATGAGAAACCATAGGAGGGAAACACTTCTGTCACCTCCAGAGCTGTATTCAAAATTCTGCTGGTTTCCTAACATTAACAAGTCCAAGTAGGGACTAGAAGAACTTCAATGCATCTTTGGATGTGAATCCAGAAACAGAAATGCAAACAATGACTTAGAGATTGACGTAACGTCCTGGCTGCTGCCCTGTGATGGTTTCTGGAGGTCGGATTCCAGGGTGTGAACGCCTCGTTTTCATAGTTATGTAATCTGCTGTGTGTGCTATAGACCGCATCTCAGCAAGGTGTTGTGACCACAGCAAGAACAAAGCCCGGCCCAGACTACGAGTGACTCCAAGAGGTTCCATACTGCTAAGGAAGCATGAGGAGCTGAGCGAAGGGATCCATGTACTAGAACTTGTCCTCAGGTTCCTCCATCTTATTGGAGTTTCTCCCATCATCAGTTCTAGTAATTTTCTGATATTCCTCTTTTTGTCACTGGTGTCACTTACCTCCTCCAGATCCAACGTCAAGCACCAGTGAGTGACCAAGACCCCGGCTGATGACCAAAAATTCTTAGTGGTGTACAATGTTAAAAAACGTTACTGCGCCATTTTTTTTGTTGGGGTAGTTTGTACGGCGTTCGCTCTTCAGTATAAGTGATGTGTTATCTGTATTCTTCAGATTTATAGGGTTTTCGTTGTCTTCTGCGACCAATTACTTTTTTGCTCTTCCACCCTTGGACCTGTGCACGGGCTCGTTTTTTGCCGAGCTGACGTGTATTTTTTGTTGGTACCATATTGAGTTACTTTCAGCTTTTTGATTATCATTCCAATTCTTGGAGACGGGACATGACCGAAAAAAACTTAATTTTCCCGCTGGGGATTTTCTTTCTTCTATAGTGTTTAGGGTAAAGGATAAATAATGTAATATATTTTTTTTAAAAATCGGATGTGGTGATGCCAATTTTGTGCAATATTTCTATTTTTAAAGTTGCTAGAGGGGGGGTCGTCGTTTTTAAGAAACTTTTTAAGAAAATGTTTTTACAGGTTTTTTTTTGTTTGTTTGGTTTTTTTTACAATTGTATTTATAATCCCCCGGGGATATTTGACCACTAGGGGGCTACGATCACTTGTTTACTGTTCTGAACTACTGTATATAGATAATACAGTTGGGTGTACCAAGATGGCGCTTCTATTATGTGCTGGGTTGGGCAGGAAGTAATAAGAGTCTAACAGAAAAATAAGATACTCATCTGGGATCCAAACAATACAGCTCAAAGAAGAATCTAGAACCAACCCAAAAAAATGAATAAAACTACAACATTTTATCAATATACATTAAAAACTCCCTAATACAAAAAAATTGTGCAATAAACCTTCCCTATACGGTCAAATACCAAAGTATAGAAAACACCTAGAGACAGTAACCTAGATAAAGAAGCACAAGATAAATATACAGCATCAAAAGCACATGTATCAAACATATGGACAGTATATGGCCTAATAAATGTCTGTAACTCACGGTTCCGCACGGTTCTGATATATATAACAGCTGTTGTGAGAATAAAAAAAATAAAAAATTCCATAACACTGTGAAAACACCTAAATAGCGTCACTATGCTGAACCTATCCAAAAGGGGGGGGGGCACTCTATCCAAAAAGGGGGGGTGCACCCGCCCTGAACGGGGCGACCCCATCTATCCGAACGCTGTCCTTCAATCTAAATAGAAAAGCAAAACAAGCAGGGAAATAGATAATATACACTGCTTATTGGACAGAGAAATTCTCAATGTCCACAAAAAATATCCCGAGGCGTTTCCCCAGTAAAAAAGGAAAACTGGTTCATCAGGGGACCAAAAATAACTTACATAACCACCAAAAATAAGGTGGTGATGAATACTGGTAGCCGATAGGGATGATACAAAGAGACACAATTTTTTTTGTATTAGGGAGTTTTTAATGTATATTAATAAAATTTTGTAGTTTTATTAATTTTTCTTGGGGGGGGGTTCTAGATTCTTCAGGAAGTAATAGGAGCAGTAACATGGCAGCTATGGAAGCCTTCATTAGGCAACTGTTTTGCAGCCTGCAAGGGCATGAGATTAGAAGCTGCGTCAGTGATCAATGTGGCGCCTAAGTTTTAAAACAGCAGGGAGCGGAGCCGGCACCAACCGCCTATGGAGCGAACTCGGCCGGTGAGACAGACCACATATGTCAGGAAGGGGTAAAATAACTAAAGAGCAGCCCCCAAGCACAATTGAACGTCTTTGTGATAATCACCAAAAAATTACATTTAAGATTGTTCTACTAGGAGGGGTGCAATATAAAGTATAATCTGGCCAGGATTAAGGGTGGTCTTCTCAGGAGGTGGTGGTGTTTTGGGGTGGTGGGACTGCGCATGCCCCCTCCGTCCCTCCACCCAGGGTCACACATCAGACAGGTGTTCAGTGTTCACCTATTATATAGAACACAAAAAAAGAATCATCTCAACCATGTAATCCAGCATCGGCGGCACAACCTCGCCCCTCGTCTCCTCCGTTAATCCTGCCCTACAGAGAATAACTGAGCCTAGCATAGTCTAAGAGCCCACACCTACCCTAAAAATGCACAGGTGGGGCCGACATGAATGTCCGCAGGGCAACTCCTTATTGTAAGATTCTACTGATCCTGGGACCCCGAGGCAGTAACATTGCGGGGCTACGTGTCTGGAGACCGGACGGAAGCAAGGAACTAGGCATGGGCATCAATGCCAAATCTTTACCAGTACATCACCTGCCATGTACTGGTGTTATATGGCAAAGGGGCTGCTGTGACCCCCTCTTATACATTAGATTTCACGCTCCCTTATACAGCGCATACATGTATTGCTGAGAGGATGCAATCACCGCTCCTGTGTATGTACAGTATTACATGTGACTGTTGTACAGATCAAGATTTGGGTAAATGGTGACTACATTGATGGAGGAGTCTTGCAATCTTATTATAGTCTATTATAGGGATGAAGGTTCTCATTTGATCATGTTTCACTCTCTGCATCTCTTGTTAGTTGTTCTGTGTAGACTAGGAAAGAGTTTGCAGAGTCATCTCATTGTCAGTAGATCATGGGGTCAGCAGGGTCATCTTATTATCCGTAGAGGGTGGAGTGAGCATTGTCATCTCATTATCAGTAGAGGGCAGAGTCAACAGAGTCATCTCATTATCAGTAGAGGGTGGAGTCAGCAGAGTCATCTCATTATCAGTAGAGGGTGGAGTCAGCAGAGTCATCTTATTATCCGTAGAGGGTGGAGTCAGCAGAGTCATCTCATTATCAGTAGAGGGTGGAGTCAGCAGAGTCATCTCATTATTAGTAGAGGGTGGAGTCAGCAGAGTCATCTCATTATTAGTAGAGGGTGGAGTCAGCAGAGTCATCTCATTATTAGTAGAGGGTGGAGTCAGCAGAGTCATCTCATTATTAGTAGAGGGTGGAGTCAGCAGAGTCATCTCATTATTAGTAGAGGGTGGAGTCAGCAGAGTCATCTCATTATCAGTAGAAAGAGTGACCAGCATAGTCATCTTATTACCAGTAGAGGGTGGAGTCAACAGAGTCATCTCATTATCAGTAGAGGGCAGAGTCAACAGAGTCATCTCATTATCAGTAGAGGGTGGAGTCAGCAGAGTCATCTTATATCAGTAGAGGGTGGAGTCAGCAGAGTCATCTCATTATCAGTAGAGGGCAGAGTCAACAGAGTCATCTCATCAGTAGAGGGTGGAGTCAGCAGAGTCATCTTATTATCAGTAAAGGGTGGAGTCAGCAGACTCATTTCATTATCAGTAGAGAATGTGACCAGCATAGTCATCTTATTACCAGTAGAGGGTGGAGTCAACAGAGTCATCTCATTATCAGTAGAGGGCAGAGTCAACAGAGTCATCTCATTATCAGTAGAGGGTGGAGTCAGCAGAGTCATCTTATCAGTAGAGGGTGGAGTCAGCAGAGTCATCTCATTATCAGTAGAGGGCAGAGTCAACAGAGTCATCTCATTATCAGTAGAGGGTGGAGTCAGCAGAGTCATCTTATTATCAGTAAAGGGTTGAGTCAGCAGAGTCATCTCATTATCAGTAGAGTGCGGAGTCAGCAGAGTCATCTCATTATCGGTAGAGGGTGGGGTCAGCAGAGTCATCTCATTATCAGTAGAGGGTGGGGTCAGCAGAGTCATCTCATTATCAGTAGAGCGCGGAGTCAGCAGAGTCATCTCATTATCAGTAGAGGGTGGGGTCAGCAGAGTCACCTCATTATCAGTAGAGGGTGGGGTCAGCAGAGTCATCTCATTATCAGTAGAGGGCAGAGTCAGAATAGTCATCTCATTATCAGTAGAGGGTGGAGTGAGCAGAGTCATCTAATTATCAGTAGAGCGCGGAGTCAGCAGAGTCATCTCATTATCAGTAGAGAGTGTGACCAGCATAGTCATCTCATTATCAGTAGAGGGTGGAGTCAGCAGAGTCATCTAATTATCAGTAGAGCGCGGAGTCAGCAGGGTCATCTCATTATCAGTAGAGGGTGGGGTCAGCAGAGTCACCTCATTATCAGTAGAGGGTGGGGTCAGCAGAGTCATCTCATTATCAGTAGAGGGCAGAGTCAGAAGAGTCATCTCATTATCAGTAGAGGGTGGAGTGAGCATTGTCATCTCATTATCAGTAGAGCGCAGAGTCAGCAGAGTTATCTCATTATCAGTAAAGGGCAGTGTCAGCAAAGTCATCTCATCATTAGAGGGTGGCGTCACTAGAGTCATCTCCTTATTATTCGATAGGGAGGTCAGCAGAGTCATCTCATTATAAGTAGAGGGTGGGATCAGCAGAGTCATCTCATTATCAGAGGGCCAGGTCAGCAGAGTCATCTCATTATCATTAGAGCATGGAGTCAGCAGAGTCATCTCAATATCAGTGGAGGGCAGGGTCAGCAGAGTCATCTCATTATCAGTGGAGGGCAGGGTCAGCAGAGTCATCTTATTATCAGTAGAGGGCAGGATAACTCAGATCCTCTCATTATTATTAAAGGTCAGGGTCAGCAAAACCATTTCATTATGATTAGAGGTCAGGGTCAGCAGAGTTTTAGTGCTCCAGAACAAGGGTGATTTCAACTGTGGACATCCACCCTATTTCTACCATGCAAAGCCATCAACACCTTACTATCTTAGCCCTATGGTTTATGCTGTTATGCACTTCAAAACTTTCTTATATTGTTAGATTCAGCTTTAGTTGTCTACTATAATAAATTCTGTTATTATAGCACTATCATCTGCACTGTGGGAAGGGTTAGCACTTAGTCAGCGAATACTGAGAGACTCTGAGACTTGCTACCTATGGACTGAGAAGTTGGTACATTTCCACTATGCTAGAATATTCACAATTGAGTTTTGATGGGAAAATCAAAGACAATGACTTTTGCCCCTTCTGGAACGGATGCTGAGTCATTCCCATAGGATAGAATGGAAGCTCTATACAAATGTATGTGAGACTGAAATTTTAAACAATGTTGTTGTAAGGGTTGTGCTTCTCCACTCCACCCCTCCAATTAGAAGATTCTAGATCATGCACAAACTGTATATAACTTTCACCATCCCTTTGACCAGGAAGCTAGCCAGACGACTGAGCCACTATTGAATAAGATTAGATATTCATCATTAAAATAACTAATGGAGCTGTAAAAATCCCCATTGTGGCTGCTACCTAGCCTTGAGGAATTTGAAGATAAAATTAATGTATATATTAATTTATACAGTATCTCACAAAAGTAAGTACACCCCTGACATTTTTGTAAATATTGTATTATATCTTTTCATAGGACAACACGGAAGATCTGACACTTTAATACAATGCAAAGTAATCAGTGCTCGGCTTGTATAACAGTGTAAATTTGGTGCCCTCAAAATAACTCAAAACATCAACGTCTGAACTGCTGGAAACAAAAGTGAGTACACCCCAAGTGACAACAAAAGTGAGGACACCCCTAAGTGACAGCAAAAGTGACTACACCCCTAAGTGACAGTGGAAAAATTGTGCCCATTTTGCCATGTTCCCTCCATGGTGTCATGTGACTCGTTAGTGTTACAAGGTCTCAGTGTGAGTGAAAACACTAAATTTAACATAGCTGGTCCCCATTCACGCCTCTTTCACGTTGGTCACTGGAAGTCCAACATGGCTCCTCATGGAAAAGAACTCTCTGAGGATCTGAAGAAAAGAATTGTTGCTCTACATGAAGATGACCATGGCTAAAAGAAGATGCCAACACCCCGACACTGAGCTGTAGCGCGGGGGCCAAGACCATACAGCAGTTTAACAAGAAAGATTCAACTCAGAACAGGCCTCGCCATGGTCGACCAAAGAAGCTGAGTGCACGTGCTCAGCGTCATATCCAGAGATGAGTGCTGCCAACATTGCTGCAGAGGTTACAGGTGAGGCGGGGGGGGGGTTCAGCCGGACATTGCTCAGACCATACGCCGCATGCTGCATCAAATAGGTCTGCATGGCTGTCGTCCAGAAGGAAACCTCTTCTAAAGATGTTGCACAAGAAACCCACAAACAGTTTGCTGTAGACAAGTAGACTAAGGACATAGATTACTAGAACCATGACTTGTGGTCTGATGACACCAAGAGAAACTTAATTGGTTCAGATGGTGTCAGGTGTGTGTGGCGGCAACCAGGTGAGGAGTACAAAGACAAGTGTGTCTGTCTACAGTCAAGCATGGTGGTGGGAAGGTCATGGTTTGGGGTTGCATGAGAGCTGCCGGCTGTGGGGAGCTACAGTCCATTGAGGGAGCCATCAATGCCAAAATGTACTGTGACATCCTGAAGCAGAGCATGATCCCCTTGCTTTTGAGCCGCAGCGCAGTATTCAACATGATAACGACCCCAAACCCCTCCAAGACCCCCACTGCCTTGCCAAAGAGACTGAGGGTAAAGGTGCTGGACTGGCCAAGCGTCTCCAGACCTAAACCCTATGGAGCATCTGTGGGGCCTCATCAAATGGAAGGTGGAGGAGCACAATGTCTCTAACATCCACAATTAGGATTTCCATGATTATTTCTATTTGCCAAATGCCAGAATAATGAGAGAGAGAATTTTTTAAGGCATTTTTATTACTTTCTGCAAATTCAAATGTTTACATATGATGAGGTCAGGTCTTTGGAAGCTTCTGGTTTATTGGCAACATCTGAGTTAATTAGAGACACAGCTGTGGATGTATTTTATTGCACACCAGAAACACACTGCTTCTGTGTGTAACATCATGGGAAAGTCTTAAGACATCAGCCCAGATATCAGGAAGAGAATTGTGGATTTGCACAAGTATTGTTCATCCTTGGGTGCAATTTCCAGTTACCTGAAGGGGCCTCTTTCATCTGTACAAACAATTATACACAAGTACAAAGAAGATGGGAATGTCCAGCCATCATACCGCTCAGGAAGGAGACGGGTTCTGTGTCTCAGAAATGAATGTGCTTTAGTCCGACATGTGCATATTAACCCAAGAACAAAAGCACAAGACCTTGTGAAGATGCCGGAGGAAGCTGGTAAGATTGTGTCATTATCCACAGTGAAGTGAGTACTGTATCAACATGGGCTGAAAGGCCGCTCTGCCAGGAAGAAGCCATTACTCCAAAAGAATCATAGAAAAGCCAGATTAGTGTTTGCAAATGCACAGGAACAAAGACCTACATTTCTGGAGACATGTCCTGTGGTCTGATGAAACTTAAGTGGAACTGTTTGGCCATAATGACCATTGTTATATTTGGACAATAAAAGGAGTAGCTTGTTTTGCTGCAGGAGGGACTGGTGCACTTCACAACATAGATGGCATCATGAGGAAAGAAGATTATGGGCGACATGTATGAATCCCGCCGGGTCGAGGCGCCGTTTTCCGCCAGTTTCCCGGCGGAATCTGCGCCTGATTTATGTCGGGGCCGGGGCGCGCTCATACATATCATGAAAAGTCTGCCGCGACTCGCCAGTGTGTTAGGCGAAGTGCGGCGCTGCGTCTGAGATTGTCCGCCGGAGGTAGTGCGATCATACATGCGGGGAAAAGTCCGCCGCGCCTCGCCAGTGTGTTAGGCGCAGTGCGGGGACATGGGTGCAGTGCGGGACTTAGGCGCCGTGCGGGGCTGCGCCGAAAATCTGTTCCGATGCGAGACAGGCTGGAGCGGCGAGAAATCATTCCTAGATGTCGGTGCGGAGTATAAATCCAAAATCGCCTTTATAAAGGCGTTCTACATTCTCAGGAAAAGAGCTGAAACCTAAAAAATAAAAAATACATAAAACAAAATCACTTTCCAATATCCTAATTCAAGAATTAGGATATTGGAAATGGCCGGGAAATACAGTAATTCAAATTCTGAAAGCTATTCTCATTGGTCGCCAGAAACCGGCCAATCAGAATAGGAGCGACACTGAACTATTAAAACCTATGGGGCAGGATTGACCAATCAGAATCCACGGCGGGACTGTTCAAAATACAGTAAAAATGCTAAAAACAGCTGATTGGCTGAGATAACGGGGGCTTGGCTATCTCAGCCAATCAGAATAGGAGCGACAAAGTCCCATTCTAGGCTATGGAGAAGTTTAGACCAATCAGAATACGAGCGACAAAGTCCCATTCTAGCCTATGGGGAAGTTTACACCAATCAGAATCCAGGGCGGGATAATTCAAAATACAGTAAAAATGCTGAAAAGAGCTTATTGGCTGAGCTAGCGGGGTCTCGGCTAGCTCAGCCAATCAGAGCGCAAGCTACTTCTCCCATTATAGTCTATGGAGAGATGGGCGCACTCAAATCTCGGCTCTCAGCGCCGCGCGGCATGAAGTGTTAATCAACAAATTATTTTTATACAGTGTAAAACATTATCAGATAAAGACCAGAACACTTCTTTACAAATAAAGCAGTTATAAACCCGAACAACGCATTCGTCGCCGAGACCGGCGCTACATAGGGAATTGCCATAGAGAGAATTGCCGGGAAAGACAGTAATTCAAATTTGTAAAGCTATTCTCATTGGTCGGCATAAACCAGCCAATCAGAATAGGAGCGACAATGTCCCATTATATCCTATGGAGGAGAATTGACCAATCAGAATAGGAGCGACAATGTCCCATTCTATCCTATGGAGAAAAATGGACCAATCATATTCAAAGGCGGGACAGTACAAAATACAGTAAAAAGGCAGAAACGAGCTGATTGGTTGAGGCGGCGGGGGCTCGTCCAGCTTAGCCAATCAGAGCGCGAGCTACTTTCTCATAGAGTTCTATGGGGACTCGAAATTTAAAAGAGGCGCTGTAATTTGGACCAATGGGAGAGCGAGCGACGCTCCTATGGGTTTTCTAATGCAATCTGGTATAAAAGTGTACATGGCTGAAATCAAATTATAACACTACAGAAGTTGTGCCGATGTGTATATAAAAGGAATACTAATATGTGGCTAACGAAAAAAAAAAAAAAGTCCATAAAATCATGTTTATTTCTTTATTTTCGTTAGCCAAGGATCAATAGTATGGGTGCAGCGAAAATAAAGAAATAAACAAGATTTTATGGACTTTTTTTTTTCGTTACCCCCATATTATTATTCCTTTTATATACACATCGGCACAACTTCTGTAGTGTTATAATTTGATTTCAGCCATGTACACTTTTATACCAGATTGCATTAGAAAACCCATAGGAGCGTCGCTTGCTCTCCCATTGGTCCAAATTACAGCGCCTCTTTTAAATTTCGAGTCCCCATAGAACTCTATGAGAAAGCAGCTCGCGCTCTGATTGGCTAAGCTGGACGAGCCCCCGCCGCTTCAACCAATCAGCTCGTTTCTGCCTTTTTACTGTATTTTGAACTGTCCCGCCTTTGAATATGATTGGTCCATTTTTCTCCATAGGATAGAATGGGACATTGTCGCTCCTATTCTGATTGGTCAATTCTCCTCCATAGGTTATAATGGGACATTGTCGCTCTTATTCTGATTGGCTGGTTTATGCCGACCAATGAGAATAGCTTTACAAATTTGAATTACTGTCTTTCCCGGCAATTCTCTCTATTGCAATTCCCTATGTAGCGCCGGTCTCGGCGATGAACGCGTTGTTCGGGTTTTTAACTTCTTTATTTGTAAAGAAGGGTTCTGGTCTTTATCTGAGAATGTTTTACACTGTATAAAAATAATTTGTTGATGAATATTTTATGCCGCGCGGCGCTGAGCGCGGAGATTTGAGTGCGCTCATCTCTCCATAGAGTATAATGTGAGAAGTAGCTCGCGTTCTGATTGGCTGAGCTAGCCGAGACCCCGCTAGCTCAGCCAATCAGCTCTTTTCAGCATTTTTACTGTATTTTGAATTATCCCGCCCTGGATTCTGATTGGTCTACACTTCTCCATAGGCTAGAATGGGACTTTGTCGCTCCTATTCTGATTGGCTGAGCTAGCCGAGACCCCGCTAGCTCAGCCAATCAGCTCTTTTCAGCATTTTTACTGTATTTTGAATTATCCCGCCGGGGATTTTGATTGGTCAATTCTTCCCCATAGCTTTTAATGGTTCACTGTCGCTCCGATTCTGATTGGCCGGTTTCTGCCGACCAATGAGAATAGGTTTCAGATTTTGAATTACTGTCTTTCCCGGCAATTTGCAATATCATATTTGTTGATATTGCGCCGTTCTAGAGTTTGGAAAAGTGATGTTTTTTTTTATTATGTGTATTTTTTACGTGCAGCTCTCTTCTGACACTGTTTTCCGCCTTTATAAAGGCGATTTTTTCCTATTCATACTCCTGCTGCACGGAGCGGAGCGCCCAGATTTCTGACGCGATCTTCTATTTGCTTCCTCGCATGTTCTGTTCTTGCTTCACTTCGCCTCCGCCGGAGCATTTCGACCAAGTCTGCTTGTCGGAGCGGAGCGCCGAGACTTCTGTCGCGATCTTCGATCTGCTTCCTCGCATGTTCGGATCCTGCTTCACTTCGCCGCCGCCGGAGGATTTAGACCAAAAAAAAAGCTGGTCTGCTTGTCGGAGCTGCCGAGCGCCGCGATTTGGCGAGCCGCGATGGTACATGCCTCGGACTATACGAGCGCGCCGCGTCCCGCCCCGGAACGCCTACACCGCGCCCACTGCCCGCCCACTGCCCGCCCCTTCATGCGGACCGCAGCCGAAAGTGGCGAACGCTGGGTCCGACAGCGGGATTCGGGCTGGGAGGCGCAGTGTACGCCAGAAAACAGGCGTAAAGCCCGTTCATACATGTCGCCCCATGTGGCAATACTGAAGCAACATCTTAAGACATCAGCCAGAACGTTTCAGCGTTGGTGGAAATGGGTCTTCCAACTGGACAATGACCTGACGCTACTGCCAAACTGGTTACAAAGTGGCTTAAGGAGACCAAGTCAATGTTCTGGAGCGGCCGTCACAAAGCCCTGATCTCATCCTATAGGAAATGCATGGGCAAAGCTGAAGAGACCGATGCGAGCAAGAGACCCTCAAACATGGCTCAGTTACACCAGTTCTGTCAGGAGGAAGGGACCAGCTATTGTGAGAAGCTTGTGGAAGGATCCAGAACGTTTGACCCAAGTCCTACAGTTTAAGGGCAAAGCCACCAAATACTAATGAAATGGAGGAAACTTCTGACTTTGCAGAAAGTAATAAAAATGCCTTAAAAATTCTCCCTCTCATTATTCTGCATTTGGGGAATAGAAATAATTTTGGTTCCTAATTGACCTAAAACGGGGAAGGTTTATTCTGATTTCATGTCAGAGAGTGAGAAAAACCTGCAGATGGGGCTTTTTATAGAGGGAGAGAAAAACCTGCAAATGGGGCTTATTATAGAGGGGAGGGAGAAACATGCAGATGGGGCTTTATATAGAGGGAGAGAAAAACCTGCAGATGGGGCTTTATATAGAGGGGAGAGAAAAACCTGCAGCTGGGGCTTTATATAGAGGGAGAGAAAAACCTGCAGATGGGGCTTTATATAGAGGGGAGGGAGAAACCTGCAGATGGGGCTTTATATAGAGGGGAGGGAAACTGCTGGTTTCAACTGTAGATATGTATATATACATGTCTAATTAAGCTTTGATAGAGAAATGTAAATATATAATATTAAAAAATAGGAAAACTCAAGGACGGGAGTTATTTTTGTCAACTTTAAAAGGAAATCGAGGATTAGGAAGCACGGCTGGTTTCTTGCCAACACCAGAGCCACATCTGTCCACAGGTTGTGTGTAGTAATGGAGAATCGAGTGGAGCTGAGCTGCAATACCAGAAACAACCTATGGGCAAGTGTGGCGCTGTTTGTGGAAGAAATCTGCCCTGTTTTCGAACCCTGGACAAGCCCTTCTACACAACAGTCGTTGATCATCTTCTCAGCTCAATGTGGCTGAATGTAAATTGTTGCACATATTTCCCACCCTGGAGAAGGTCAGCACAAGCATCACTGACACATTCACTGTTCCTGTATGGCCCTGTCATCCAGCAAATCATTAACTCTGCACCTGATTGTATAGTATTATGTTCAGATGATGTATGAGACTGTAAGAACTTAATGTAAAGATAATATATTGGACTGTAAGAAGTTTGCCCAATAATAGATGTTTGTGAAAGGAAGGGCGCTGTTTGTTAGCGGAGGCGGCAGGTGGAAAAGATCAGCAGACTGGAAGTCATACCTGTTTGTCACGAGGACACAAAAATATACTAAAAAGGCAGAAAAAAAGAAGAACTGGTCAATCCTGTTCCTCACAGTCCTATTTCTGTTGTCACCAGCCTCAGTCAGTATTAAATATTCTCGAGGAACCTTCGAGGAACTTGACATTACGTTGGAGGAGGCTCATGATGAAGACCTTTGTGGTTAGCGCTCTGCTGCTGCTCGGCATGGCCCAGCTAGGTAAGTCCTGGGAACCTGGTGGTAGTAGATGCCTGAAAAAAAGCTAAGAGATGGACAATCTAGATTTATCTTAAGAACTGAATGTTAATTAGGAGACTTCTATAAGACTTCCTTTGTTTTATACAACTTTCCAAAATCAGACTCATGGTATGGTCCTTTGCCCCAGCACAGTACACGATGGAGGGAAATATTAGATGGTGTGAGGGTCTCTCAGGGTCGGACTTGAATGCCTGGGTCCCTCCAGTGGAGTGGATACTTGGGGCTCACCCACCAGTGGAGTTGATTCTCGGGGCCCACCAGTGGAGCTGATTCTTGGGGCCCACCAGTGGAGTTGATTCTTGAGGCCACCAGTGGAGTTGATTCTTGGAGCCCACCAGTGGAGTTGTTTCTTAGGGCTCACCAGTGCAGTTGATTCTTGGAGCCCACCAGTGGAGTTGTTTCTTAGGGCTCACCAGTGGAGATTATTCTAGGGGCCCACCAATGGAGGATATTCTTGGTGCCCACCAGTGGAGTTGATTCTTGGGGTCCACCAATGGAGATGACTTTTGGGGTCCACCAGTGGAGTTAATTCCTGGGGCCCATGAGTGGAGTTGATTCTTGGGGCAGACCAGTGGAGTGGATTACTGGGCCCACAGGGAAGTTGATTCTGGAGGCCCACCAGTGGAGGTGATTATTGGATTCCACCAGTGGAGTTGATTCTGGGGGCCACCAGTGGAGTGGATTCTTGGGGCCCACCAGTGAAGTTGATTCTTGGGGCCCACCAGTGGACTTGATTCTTGGGGCCCACCAGTGGAGTTGATTCTTGGGGCCCACCACTAGAGCTGATTCTAGGAGCCACTGATATAGGATATTCTTGGTGCCCACCAGTGGAGTTGAACCTTGGGGCCCACCCTTCAGCTACTGCACATACCCCCCATTCCTCTAGCTTTTTGCCTCTCTTTCTCTGCCCTTTTCCCTGAAATGGAGTCCCAGGTCATCCTAGCACAGGGGCTCACCGAGGGTTTCCCCTGTTCCTCTGTGTAAAAGGCTGAGCCGAGAGTCTCTACTTCTAAGCGAGGGATATGTTGCGCCTTGGGATACATGAGCAATCTGATTGCTATGTCGTAGACTCTACACTAACACTGCAGTAGTTGAGTTAAAGGGGTTTTTCACCAAAATGTATTTTTCCAAATATTTGATTACTATGGTATCAAGGGACTGAGACAAACCTGTTTGGAAACGCCCATGCACCTTTGCTCCATGTTGACCCTAGTGATCAGGGACAGGTAGTTGGATGCTGGAGACCCTTTACCTGACCCTATATAATCTAGCGGTGGAGATCTTAGTGACCTGAGACCCTTTACATGACCCCATATAACATGTTCAGGCTGAGGTACTCCTGTATCAGTGTGGTAGCAGTGTCCCCACCCCATCATGGGTCCAGTAGAACTCGCTACTTGTTCTTCTCCCAGTACCCAGAAGGTTGATGTCACATTCATGGTTCCTCCTTCCCTTGTTCTTTTGGAGCTTAGAGAAGGGTTGAGGAACGTCCATGGATATGTTGGATGGAGCCAGCCTGAGCCGAGCAGGTTCCATCCCCCTTGTTCTGTGTTATATTCAGTGGCCGCAGTGTGTAGTACCGACTTTGTTATGTTACGGACCAGTTTTTTGTTATTTTTGATGGTTTGTCTGTAGAATGCACTCATCTATGTGACCGGGCCGGTTTTATCAATGCACTAGTAGGAGTTGCTACATTCTGCCCATTGGTCTACAGGACAACATGCATGCCATGGACCTTCCAGTCCATCTTTAACTACATAAAGTCAGCTTCAAGGGTTGTCTCCTACTGGGCTGGAAGGGATTGATTCTGGGCCATAGGACAGCCTCAACCAACCATAGACCTCAGATTAATATTGACCAAACCTGGTGGAAGCAGATAACCCTCTAATGTGTAGGGTGGTCTCCTGACAGCAGATGTCGGGGGGATTTGGATCAGTTTGATTTCACCATGTCTGATGGGAGATAAGCTGGCGCCAGAGGTAGTTAGATTATATTCATTATCTTTCTTTTTATATATCACCAACATATTCCTCAGCACTGTACAATGCGGAGAGTACAGGTACAGTTACAAGAACCTATGCTGAACTAGAGGGAAAACCAAAGGTAAGAAGTGGTTACTGTGTCAGGAGGTTCAGCCATCCAAGGTTGGACTTACCCACCAGGGAATAGGGTAACTCCCAGTGGGCCTCCAGTCATGTGTGGCCTGGGGCAGCTTTTTATGGGAGAAAGGCAAAGAAAGAGAGCCAGAAAGAGGCACGTTAAGGAGCTGTAGGGTGGGCACCAAAATCAATGCCAGAATTAACTCCACTTATGGACCCCAAGAATCAACTCCACTGGTGGGCGGAGGTCAAAACCGATACTACTAAAAGAGTGGTCTTTTCTGCCAATGCAGTTCGATTAGAAGAGGTGCAGTGACATCCATCTGCTCTGGGGCCTCATACACAGTAGGGTTAGCAGAGGTGGAGTGACATCCATCTGCTCCGGGGCCCCATAAACACTAGGGTTAGCAGGGGAGCAGTGACAACAGACTCCTCCGGGCCCCATAAACAGGAGGGTTAGCTGGGGTGCAGTGACATCCGTCTGCTCCAGGGTCCCATACACAGTAGGTTTAGCAGAGGTGCAGTGACATCCGTCTCCTCCGGAGGCCCCATACACAGTAGAATTAGCAGAGGTGCAGTGACATCCGTCTGCTCCAGGGTCCCATACACAGTAGGGTTAGCAGAGGTGCAGTGACATCGGTCTGCTCCAGGTCCCATACACAGTAGGGTTAGCAGAGGTGCAGTGACATCCGTCTGCTCCAGGTCCCATACACAGTAGGGTTGGGCAGAGGTGCAGTGACATCCACTGCTCCGGGCCCCATACACAGTAGGGTTAGCAGAGGTGCAGTGACATCCGTCTGCTCCGGGTCCGCATACACAGTAGGTTAGCAGAGGTGCAGTGACATCCGTCTGCTCCGGGGCCCCATACACAGTAGGGTTAGCAGAGGTGCAGTGACATCCGTCTGCTCCGGGGCCCTATACACAGTAGGGTTAGCAGAGGTGCAGTGACATCCGTCTGCTCCGGGGCCCCATACACAGTAGGGTTAGCAGAGGTGTATTGACATCCGTCTGATCTGGAAATCCATACACAGTAGGGTTAGCAGAGGTGCAGTGACATTCTTCTACTCAGGGGCCCCATACACAGTAGGGTTAGCAGAGGTGCAGTGACATCCGTCTGCTCTGGGGCCCCATACACAGTAGGGTTAGCAGAGGTGCAGTGACATCCGTCTACTCTGGGGCCCCATACACAGTAGGGTTAGCAGAGGTGCAGTGACATCTGACTGCTCTGGGCCCCATACACAGTAGGGTGAGCAGAGGTGCAGTGACATCCGTCTGCTCTGGGGCCCCATACACAGTAGGGTTAGCAGAGGTGCAGTGATATCCGTCTGCTCTGGGGCCCCATACACAGTAGGGTTAGCAGAGGTGCAGTGAAGTCACCCAAGTCCCTCTCTACAAAGGAGTCTACCGTTTTTTCACCCCAGGACATTTGATGCTGCAGATTATTACTCCCAGGATTCGTGTAGTTTATGACCATAGATTGCAGCCTCACATCCTCTATATCATTAAAGGGGTTGTCTCACTACATTGATTCATCTCACCTCAGTCCTGTTTTCTAGGTTTCACTTTGAATTCAGGGGCGTGTTTACTGGCTTCCACTAGGCTGCAGTAGAATCCAGGTCTGTAGCTATAGCAACCAGTGCTGGCAGCCTATCAGGAGAGATCAAACAGGTCTATAGCTATAGCGACCAGTGCTGGCAGCCTATCAGGAGAGATCGAACAGGTCTGTAGCTATAGTAACCAGTGCTGGCAGCTTATCAGGAGAGATCGAACAGGTCTGTAGCTATAGCAACCAGTGCTGGCAGCCTATCAGGAGAGATCAAACAGGTCTGTAAGTTTATAGAAAAACCTGCTAGCAGGTTATCAGAGAGATTGAACAGGTCTGTAGCTATAGCGACCAGTGCTGGCAGCCTATCAGGAGAGATCGAACAGGTCTGTAGCTATAGCAACCAGTGCTGACAGCCTATCAGGAGAGATCGAACAGGTCTGTAGCTATGGTACCTGAGGAGCTGATGCAGCCCATACAAGAGGGGATATCTAGGAATAGGTTGGACACTGTTAATGGACACATACTGCAAAGTGACTTGTTTTTGCAAGATCTTTAACAAAAGCAGCGATCAATGTAGTGAGACGACCCCTTTAAAATATTAAATAAAAGCAGACCCAGTTCTGAAACTTGCCTCCCCCTCCCCGCTTATCACCACAGCCCCTATAACAGCAACATAAACATGTGGGCAGATTCACTACAGATATTGAGCATTTCGGCCAAAATACTGAAGACGCGTTTTACACATTCATAGTGTGTTTTAGACAGTTTTTTTTTATATGTTGAAGTAAAAAGAACAAAAAGCAGCGCTCTCCTCGTGTAGTAGATTAAAATACAGATCAGTCAGGTGCTAACCTTGATCGGTTGTGCAAATGGTGGAAGCACAACTCTCATATGAGCATTTGAAACTGGAAAGTTACAGCAGCTCCCGTCAGCTTGGGCTCCAAACCTCAAAGCAAAGATTGGGGAGAGGACATTAAATACAAGTAAAAGCTTGCCCTGGCGCTCAGTTCCAGTTATTTAAAGGAAATCACCACATCCAGTAAAGATTATGGTTAGGAGCTACCACCAATTTATTTCATGAAATAATAAGACTCGACGCGTTTCGCACACAGAACCTGCACTTCATCAGGAGTAAACATAGAACGGGTGTTGCCAGCATATTACATAGAGATCAGTGTACGGAGGGTGCAGCATCCAATATATCGCGGGACTTTGTTGCAAAACCAACACATAACATACAATGTAACAATAACAGAATAACTGTATCTAGGTAAAGAATAAGAATAATAATCAACCACTATTGCTACAATGAATAAATCAGTTCAACAGTTTCACCCGTTTTAACCCTTTAGGACTGACGCGCTGCAGCTTCTACTTCTAGTTTACCTCTTTTTTTCGAGGAGCTGGAATTTCTTCATTGATATCTGGTCAATAGGGGTAATATTGATGGACTGAGAATCTGTATTGTGCACCTCGGCTACGTGGCGCGATACACTGTGATTACAATCTCCTTCTTTATACGGGTTCTATGGCCACGAGGTCTCGCATGTAGCGCTTGTGTCGTTCTTCCCACGTACTGCAAAGAGAAGACACATTCAATCAAATAGATGATGTATTGACTCTTAGGCTGTGTTCACACGGCTTATTTCGCCGCAGATTGGCGCCGTACTGCGCGCCGGATTTGCGCTGCAGTACGGCTCCAATTCGTCGCAGTAATTACGGTAATCCTCAGTTCTCATAGAGAACTATTGATTCCGTCTCTTCTCCCCGCTCGGCGAATCCGTCGCGGGGGGAGAAAGTGACGTGCACATTAACCACGAGCAATACGCGCCGCGGATAATGAAAGTCTATGTGGCCGGCGGGCCGCGCCCCGCCCCTTATTCAAGCCGGAATTGAGATCACACTCCGGCTCGCAATTCCGGCTTGAATAAGGCGTCTGAACCGGGCTTTACGGTCTAATCTGAACAGAATTTTAATTAGATTAGTTAGATTTAATTAGATTTAAAATAATCTGTGGCACAAATCGCATTGCAGCCTAGACATTGTGGTGTTTGCCAAGTAAAACTACCCTGGTTGGTCAGAAACATCTATGGACCCCACCGCGAGCTGCCTATTCATACTGGGGGCAACGAGGGGAGGGAGGGTGGGGGGGTCGCCTATAAACCACAGCTGGTTTTAATGGAAGTAAGGGACCTAAATACGGATCAAACCCCAGGGAAATTGAACTATATTTTTTGGTAGAATTATGGGAAGTATTGAACTGAGTTACAAAAGCAACTTTTCCATCATCATCTCTTTTGATTTCCTTTTCTACAGGAGCGTTAGATAAACCTTCCTCCCGAGTCAAAGCATTTGAACTAATGGCGGGGAAAGGATGAGAAATAATTTCTGCCTGTTGAATAAAAAACAGAATGGTCGGTAGAATTTTTTTCTCAGCCTTCTAAATTGTCCGTAGGGCGCGTTCTCTAAAGTAAAAGACTGTATTGTACTGTACACGCCCGCTGCCGTGGTTCTTGCAGCTTCGGAGGGGAGACCCGCGGCTGCCACTGTGAGACTCGGATAGAGTCCTTTACATGCATATGAGAGTTGTGCCTCTATAAGGCCATAAGGGCTATACAATACATGGAAACCTCTAAAGAAGCATTTATGCCATCTATAATACCTGAAAAAAACTTTGAGATTCTTAGTTCACACGTTTTGATCAAAAAATGCTTAAGCCAACCCCCGGCTTACAACAGGATCTCAAGGCGGGTGGTCCTACTCTATTTTTACCTCTCACTAGATTTAATTCAGACTTCTCATTGGGTCAATCAGACCCCCATAATCCAGAGAGAAAAAAAAAAAAAAAAAAGCGCCTTGAGATCCGTTGTAAGCCGGTGGTGGCATAAGCATTTTTTTGATCAAAACATGTGAACTATGAATCTTATAGTTTTTTTCATGTATTATAGATAGCATAAATGCTTATTTAGAGGTTTCCAAAGTATTGTATAGCCCCTTTAGCAGATGGAGTGCCACTGGTATTGGGAATGCTGTGTATATATATAATATATATATATATATTAAAATATATATATATATTTATATAATATATACACTCACCGGCCACTTTATTAGGTACACCATGCTAGTAACGGGTTGGACCCCCTTTTTTGCCTTCAAAAACTCCCTCAATTCTTCGTGGCATAGATTCCACAAGGTGTTGCACGATGCTCAATTGGTTCCCAAGGGCCCAAAGAGTCCCAAGAAAATATTCCCCACACCATTGACACCACCACCACCCAGCCTGAACGTTGATACAAGGCAGGATGGATCCATGCTTTCATGTTGTTTGACGCCAAATTTGACCCTACCATCCGAATGTCGCAGCAGAAATCGAGACTCATCAGACCAGGCAAACATTTTTCCAATCTTCTACTGTCCAATTTCGATGAGCTTGGGCAAATTGGAGCCTCAGTTTCCGTTCTTAGCTGAAAGGAGTGGCCCCCGGGTGTGGTTCTTCTGCTGCTGTAGCCCATCTGCCTCAAAGTTGGCCGTACTGTGCGTTCAGGAAGATGCTCTTCTGCCTACCTTGGTTGTAATGGGTGGCTATTTGAGTCACTGTTTTCCTTTCCCATCAGCTCGAACCAGTCTGCCCATTCTCCTTTGACCTCTGGCATCAACAAGGCATTTCCGCCCACAGGACTGCCGCTCACTGGAGTGTTTTTTCTTTTCGGGCCATTCTCTGTAAACCCTAGAGATGGTTGTGCGTGAAAAAAACCCAGGAGATCAGCAGTTTCTGAAATACTCAGACCAGCCCTTCTGGCACCAACAACCATGCCACGTTCAAAGGCACTCAAATCACCTTTCTTCCCCATACTGATGCTCGGTTTGAACTGCAGGAGATTGTCTTTGACTATGTCTACATGCCTAAATGCACTTAGTTGCCGCCATGTGATTGGCTGATTAGAAATTTTAAATGTTAACGAGCATTTGGACAGGTGTAACCCAATAAAGTGGCCGGTGAGTGTATATATATATATATATATAATATATATTATATAATATATATATATATATATTTTATAAATATATATATATATATATATATATTATATGCCGCAACCAAGCCAGTGGCAACCCCAGGTTCACATTGTGTTTTTCAGAAATGTTTTTTGTGCAGAACTATACGTTGTTTTGGCATATATTGCTTTTTCATTTATAGAGGGAGGAATGGATGCCTCCATTTTGGTCTCTTGCACCCCGCCCACCTCCATAGCTTGTTATATCAGTGCAGTATGCGTATAAGGCCATGTCCCCATGGCACCGGTTTGCGGCCGGTTTTTCTGAAAAACTTTTACACGGGCCGCTATGGAAAACCTGTGCACTGCACGGGTTTTTTCGCCCGGCGTTTTTTCAACCCC